>JARHVA010004175.1:452500-522500 GCA_037957365.1 Torreya grandis
AATAAAAGGAAGGGGTAGCCAATTTGACTCTCGATGCACTAAGCAAGTAGATGTTTTCTACATAGTTCCATGGATGCAAGGTCCAACATAAACTTCAAGCCAAATGTAATTCTCCTAGGATATGGGATAGAATAAAAGTGATGATAAGAACATATGAGTGTGTTGTAGAAGAATAATAGGAATGGTCTCTCAAAATGGAAGGATCTTAAAATTAATCCAAGCAATCATGAATGTATCAAATCCATATATATAATGTGCCAAATACAAAACCACAAAATGGTGAGAGCTTAAGGCTTAGGCTAATAAAGATGGAGAAAATAAATGACAAGTGGTCACTTGTGAAATAGTGAGGTTTCCCATAATCCTTAAGGCAAAGAAGTGGTTGAAAAGAAAGGAAGGTATAGTCAAGCTAACCTGAGATACCCCATGTATCCAAGTGTTACCTACATAGTCTATGTGAACCTTAGGTTAATGTATTTATCCTAAAAGTGGGATAAAAAAAATACCAAGGTGGTATTAAAAAAATTGAATAAAGAAGAAGGCCCATCCTAAAATTTTTGATGCCTTTATATCTCCTTTGGAGATTCTAAGTAGGGTTTTATATAAATTTTACAAATGTTTTTGAAATTTTACTATGCATCTCTACTCGATTGAGACACATAATAATCCAACTCTCAAAAAAATGAGAGTGTGGCTTAAGTTACTCATAAAATGATGAGAGTGTTCAAATTAAAAATTCTTGAAAAATAGTGAGAGCATGGAAAGGGGCTAACTGAGCCAAATGTAATGTGAATCGAGCTCTGCCTACATAGTCCAATTAGGACCTCAAGTCATTATAGTTTTTCCTTATAATGGAGGAATTTGACTAGGTAGCAATAAGTTTTTAAATTAGGCAAATAGTATAGTGTGGTAATAGAAATGGCAAGGTGATTCGATAATGAATGGTAAAGGTGTTGTTTCTAATTTTACCATAGGTGGTTATAATTAAGAAATAGTGACATAGGTCAATGATACTAATTTTCCCAATGGTAGTTATAATTAGTAACACAAAAAAAGAAATAAAATAGGTAAAAAATGAAGTATGTAATTGCCCAACCACTATCATACTGGTCTAAGATACTACCTCTGTCTAGAATATTGAATCAATTTCTAAATTTTTTGTCTGAATCTAATCTTTAAAGGTGCATGAAGAACCAATGGAATGAAACCAAGGTCAAAGGGTTGGGTAGGGAGGGTAAAAATAACTTTGTTCAATAGTGAAGGCATGATAGAATGGTATAGGGTATAGGACAAATAAGATGGTGTTATGTAATAATGTAAACAAGCCTCATATACAATACTTTAGGTATCTCAAGGGAAGTAATGCTTGAGGTGTATAATGTTAATCAGCTCATCAAGTTCATCTCCATCTGGTGTAGTGAGACTATATGCTATGGATCTATAATTTACAATAATGATATTTAGGCCTATCCAATTGGGTTTGAACTTTCCCTTTTTATTCTTCTTGGTCATGGCATTCTTTTAGTTTTCTTTGAGAACAAGATCCCTAAGTTCAAACTCTCTGTGTTTAACCCACTAGTTATAATGGCCATAAAGTCTATTTTGGTATGCTTGAAGGCTGTTGATAGTGGTCATGCATTTTTCATCAAGTAACTCTAGTTATTTCAGGTGAGTTACTCTATAATATTCATCATCCAGGATGTGCTTCAATGAGATACACAGAGAAGGTAACTCAAGCTCAATGGGAAGAATGGCCTCAGTGTCATAAACTAGTGAATATGGAGTGGCTTTTGTTGGAGTATGGTGATTAGTATGATATGCCTAGAGGGCATGAAAGATTTGGAGGTGTTAATCATAGCCATCATCATTGATAATATTTTTAATAATGTTGACAATGGTGTTTTTGGAAGCCACCACTTGACCATTACCTTGGGGTTAATATGTGGTAGAAAAATGTTGGGTGATATTATACTTGACACAAAGTGATTTGACGTCCTTATTTTTAAATTATCAACCATTATAAGATATAATCTCATATGGGATACTATAGTGACATATGATATTGTTAAGAATGAATTTGGAAAACTTTTTTATAGTCATGTAAGTCAAGGGTATAGTTTTGACCCACTTAGTGAAATATTTGATAGCGATAAGGATGTGATTATGGCCATCATATGAGGTAGGGCTAATGTTCCTAATGGGATTGAGTCCCCATAGTGAAAATGGCCATGGCATAAGAATCATTTTGAGTGCTTTGGATAAATCATGAATCAAATTGGCATGCCTTTGACATTTATTGCATATTTTGACATAAGTAATTGTATCTACTTCCATAGTTGGCCAATAATAATTGGTTTATAGGATCTTCTTGGATAGGATGACCCCATTAGTTTGGGCTCTAAATAATCCATGAACTTCCCTCAATAATAATGTGGATTTATTCAAAGTTAAACAATGAATCACAGTTACATCAAAGCTTTTATGGTAAAGGGCCGGGCCAAGTAAGGTATATTATAAGGCTTGGTGTATAAAGGAATTTTTTTGTTTATGTGATAGGTATGGTGGTATGATATGGTAATGAAGGTAATTATATAGGTATGAGTACCAAATAGAGCTGGGACCAATAATATCATAGATCATTACAATGGTTTAAGGTTCATGGGTGGGCACTAAAATATTTTCAATGAGAGACTGATATTTTTTGCCTTATATGTGTGATGGATCAAAGAGCCAATGGTGGTCATAACATCTATTGTGTTTTTACTAGCCCTATGTATGTGTTCAAATTGTATATCGGTGATTACATTTTTTAGAACTCAACCATGGCCTTGTATGGTACTAACTTATCATCTTTGGTCTAAAAGTGGTTTATAACCTAATTGATGATTAACTAAGAATCACCATAAATTGTTAAATGCTAAATATTCATTTGTACTACATGATGAATCCATAAATTAAGTTCTTCATATTCAACTAAATTATTAGTACAAGGAAAGATGATACATAATGATTTAGGGATAAGATACCCCTATGGTGTACTAAACAATAAGCCTACCCAAGATCCATGAGATGTGCATGATCTATTAAAATATAACTTCTAGTAATGTTCCTCAAGAGGTGTTTCAATGATTGTCATGATGGACTCATCTGGAAATTGAAAACTAAGGGGTTTAATATTTGTAAGGGGAGATTTAACAAGTTGATTTGTAAGTACTTATCCCTTGATGGATTTTTGGTTGATGTATTCTATCTAAAACTCACTCAGAAGCATGATCCATTTAGCCATGTAGCCTTGTAATTTGTCTTGGATAGTAAATACTTGAGTGGATCTATTCTGTAAATAACCATGGTCTTGTTGTTAATCATATAATGCCATAGTTTTTGTGTTGTAAATACCATAACTAAATAGCATTTTTCTATGATTCTATAGTTGTGTTCATATTCAACCAATATATATCCTAGATAGTACACAACATGTTCTTTTTCATTATCATCATGTTGAGCTAGAAGTGCCCACAAGCCTTTGTCTATGGTAGATAGGTACAATAGAAATGGATTTCATGGCATCAGTGGTAACAAAATAGGTGTATTGGAAATACATTCCCTTAGATGTTGAAAGGCCTTTTGATAATCATCATCCCAAATAAATGTGAAACCCTTCTTCAATAAGTGTGTAAATGGATGGTATTTATTGGCTAATTGTGAAATGAAGCATCTAATATACTAGATTTTGCCTTGCAAACTATGGAGCTACTTCGAATTAGAAGGTGTTGGAATCTTGGTAATGGTTTATACTTTGGAAGGATTGACTTCAATTCCATGGTGAGAGATAATAAATCCTAGAAATTTTCCTGAAGTAGCACTGAAGACATACTTCTTGGGATTAAGTTTGACCTTGTATTCATGAATCCTTTCAAAGATCCTTCATAGAATGACTAGATTATTGGCCTGGGTATTTGATTTACCTAATATGTCATCAACATAGTATTTAATAATGTCATGCATCATATCATGAAATATGATGGTCATGGCTCTTTGGTATGTGGCCCCAACATTCCTAAGGCCGAATGGCATAACCTGGTAAAAAAATGTTCCCTATGGAGTGGTGAATGTTGTCTTATATTAGTCTTCTAGCATAATTTGGATTTGGTTGTATCCTAAAAATCCATCGGTTATATCTTTGAAATCATTGAAAATTATAATTCCTTCTAGCTTATTGATGATAGGTAAAACATTTGAGATCCACTCTATGTAGTCAATCAGTCAAATGCATCTCACTTCCAAGAGTTTTTTCAGCTCCTTCCTTAGAAATACAATAATATAATAATGCATCTTGTGTAATTTATGCTTTACATGTTTGGCATCAAGATGTAAAACTTGTCATATTTGGTCTAAAAGTGGTATATAACATGATTGATGATTAACTGAGAATCACCAAAAATTATTAAATGTTGAATATTTAATTATACTACCTGATTAATCCTTAAAATAAGTTTTTCATATTCAACCATGTTGTTAGTACAAGGAAAGATGATACAAAATGATTTAGGGATCAGATCCCCCTATGGTGTAATAAATAATATGTATACCCAAGATCCATGTGATGTGCATGATCCATTAAAATACAACTTCTAGTGATGATCCTCAAAAGGTGTTTCAATGATGATCATGATGGACTCATCTAGAAACTAAAAAAGTAAGGGGTTTAATATCTTTAAGGGGAGATTTAGCAAGTTGATCTACAAGTGCATGTCATTTGATGGATTTTTGATTGACATATTCTATCTCAAACTCACTTATAATCATGCTCCATCTAGCCATGTAGCCTTTTAAAGTTGTCTTGGATAGTAGATACTTGAGCAGATATACTTTGGAAATAACCATGGTCTTGTTATTAAGCATGTAATGCCATAGTTTTTGTGCTATAAAGACCATAAATAAATAACATTTCTCTATGGGTGTATAGTTGTGTTCATATTCAACCAGTGTATGAATTAGATAGTACACAAAATTTTCTTTTTCATTATCATCATGTTGAGCTAGAAGTGCCCCCAAGGCTTTGTCTGTGGTAGGTAGATATAATAGAAATGGATTTTATGGCATCAGTCATAACAAAATAGGTGGGTTGGTAAGATATTAGTTTAGATGATAAAATGCCTTTTAATAATCATCATCCCAAATAAATGTGACACCCTTCTTTAATAAATGTGTAAATGGATGGCATTTGTCAGCTAATTATGAGATGAAGCATCTGATATACTAGATTTTTCCTTGCAAACTATGGAGCTACTTCAAATTAAAATGTGGTGGCATCTTGGTAATGGTTTATACTTTAGAAGGATTGAATTTAATGACCTAGTGAGAGATAATTAATCCTAGAAAATTTCCTAAAGTAACACTAAAGACACACATCTTGGGATTAAGTCTAACCTTGTATTCACAAAGCCTTTCAAAGATATTTCATAACATGACTGGATGGTTGGCCTGGGTATTTGATTTAACTAATATGTCATCAAAATAGTATTTAACAATTTCATGCATCATATCAAGAAATATGATGGTCATGGCTCTTTGGTATGTGGCCCCAACATTCCTAAGGCCGAATGTCATAACCTAGTAAAAAAAAATTCCCTATGGAGTGGTGAATGTTGTCTTATGTTGGTATTCTAGCATAATTTAGATCTTTTTGTATCTTTAAAATCCATCCATAAGTGAAAATATTTCTTACCCCACTATGGAGTCAACTATCATGTCAATATTTGGCAAAGGAAAGTTGTCCTTGGGGTAGGCCTTATTAATATCTTTGAGATCAGTGCAAATTATAATTCCTTATAGATTGTTGATGACATGCACAACATTTGAGATCCACTCTAAGTAGTCAATTAGTTGGATGAATGTCACTTCTAAGATTTTTTTCAACTCTTTATTTACTAATACAAAAATACGAGGATGCATCTTATGCAATTTATGATTTACATGTTTGGCATCAGGATGTATAACTTGTCATCTTTGGTCTGAAAGTGGTTTGTAAACTGATCAATGATTAACTGAGAATCACTATAAATTTTTTAATGTTTAATATTCAATTGTACTATCTGATGAATCCCTAAAATAATTTCTTCATATTCAAACATGTTTTTAGTACAAGGAAAGATGATACTAAATAATTTAGGGATAAGATCCCCCTGTGGTGTAATAAATAATAGGCCTACCCAAGATCCATGTGATGTGCATGATCCATTAAAATACAAATTTTAGTGATGCTCTTCAAGAGGTGTTTCAATGATGGTCATGATGGACTCATCTAAAAATTGAAAAGGGGTTCAATATCTGCACAGGGAGATTTAACAAGCTAATTTGTAAGTACTTGTCCCTTGATGGATTTTTGGTTGACATATTTTATCTCAAACTCACTAAAACACATGATATATTTATCCATGTGGCCTTGTAAATGTATCTTATATAGTAGATACTTAAGAGGATCTACTTTGGAAATAACCATGGTTTTGTTGTTAAGCATGTAATGCGATAGTTTTTGTGCTGTAAAGACCATAACTAAATACCATTTTTCTATGGGTGTATAGTTGTGTTCATATTAAACCAATTTATGGCTTAGATAGTACACAAAATTTTATTTTTCGTTGTCATCATGTTAAGCTAGAAGTGCCCCTAGGGATTTGTCTATGGTAGATAGGTATAATAAAAATGGCTTTCATGGCATCAGTGGTAACAAAATAGGTGGATTGGCAAGATATTCCTTTAGATGATAAAAGGCATTTTGATAATCATCATACCAAATAAATGTGACACCCTTATTTAATAAGTGTGTAAATGGATGGAATTTATCAGTTAATTATGAGATGAAGCATCTGATATACTAGATTTTGCCTTAAAAACTATGAAAATGCTTCAAATTAAAAGGTGGTGGCATCTTGGTAATGGCTTATAATTTGGAAGGATTAACTTCAATGAACTGGTGAGAGATAATGAATCCTATAAATTTGAATAAAGTAACACCAAAGACACACTTCTTGGGATTAAGTCTAACCTTGTATTCACAAAGCCTTTCAAAGATCTTTTGTAGCATGACTGGATGGTCAGCCTGGGTAGTTGATTTACCTAATATGTCATCAACATAGTATTTAACAATATCATGCATCATATCATGAAATATGATGGTCATGGCTCTTTGGTATGTGGCCCCAACATTCCTAAGTCTGAATGGCATAACCTAGTAAAAAATGTTCCCTATGGATTAGTGAATGTTGTCTTATGTTGGTCTTCTAGCATAATTTGGATTTGGTTGTATCCTAAAAATCCATCCATAAGTGAAAGCATTTTGTACCCCACTATGGAGTCAAATATCATGTCAATACTTGGTAGAGGAAAGTTGTCCTTAGGGTAGGCCTTGTTTATATCTTTGAAATCAGTGCAAATTATAATTCCTTCTAGCTTATTGATGATAGGTGCAACATTTGAAATCCACTCTAAGTAGTCAATCAGTTGGATGAATCTCACTTCTAAGAGTTTTTTAATTCTTTCTTTACTACTACAATAATATGAGCATGCATCTTGTGTAATTTATAATTTACATGTTTAACATCAGGATGTACAATAAGGTGGTGTATGACCAAGGTAGGGTCCAAACCTGGCATGTCTAAATAGGCCCAAGTAAAGATGTTATAAAATTATCTCAATAGGGTTATAAATATTTCACATTCATCCTCAATGAGGGATACACCTAATTCAATCCATTTTAGGTTATTTAGAGTCTTGATGTTGAATTATATAGTGTCTTCTATAAGGAGAGTCAAGTGATCTTCTAGAATGGTTGGCAATGATTTGAATTAGCCTACAACGATTAAGTCCTCTATTTGTATTATTTCTTCAAGATTGACTAAATAAGATCTTAATCTCTCAATGGTAGGGATGGACACGTTACAAACATTATTGGAAATTCCTAGTCAATTTGATCAAAGGCATGTTGTTCTATAGAACTAAACTCATACCCAAAAGAAAATTTCATTGTTGGTGTCCTCCTGAGTTTTTTTTTGAGGAAAGATGAATACCCTTGTCTAATGGCACTTAAAACAAGTTTTTACTAGAAGACTAGCCTTTTTATTTATTTTTACCCTGGTTTAAAAGTGTCTCAAAGAGGTTTTCACTTTAGGGCCTTGATGTTTTAATATTTTTTTTTGACTAAAGGTGTTCACCCATTCTCTAAAATAGATAACCCTTGTTTGTGGTCTCCCAACAAAACATTATCATTTAGGCCTAGAAAATTGTAAAAGGCCTCATCATTCTCAAGCTTATCTATAGGCACTATGGATTCTTATTGGTCTTAGGCTATAAGTTGAGGGTGATAAAGAGGAAGTAGGTTAGGGAAACTTACTATGTTAATGGTACAAATGGCATGTGGGTCAAACATATTGGTATTGGTGAGGTATTCATCTTTACTGTTAGGATTATCATCACTAGACATTGGTGTTGGAACATGAATAAGATATATGGGGTCATCCACAGGCTATTTAAATCCAAGACCATAAGTTCATTTGTACTGAGTTATAAAAATTGGCTCAACAGTACCTTATTGATTTGGCCCAAGGCTTCCACTTTTGTAGGCTTGATTCTCCATGATCTGATTAAGAATGGGATATTTGGAATTTTTGTAATATTTAGCCAATTTAACATTGTACAACTAGGATTCATCATTAGCAAGTGGGTCCTATTATTTGGCTAGTGGTTGGTGTGAAAATGAAAAGAGATAGACTATGAAGTTTTCATTTTCCTTTTTATTTCCATTCCATGCAAGGTGGCTTGGATTTATGTCTTCCATAGGACTTAGGGTTCTGTGGAAGCATGGCAATGTGGAATGTGTCATGGGTCAAATAATCTCCTAGGCCATTAGTTGAGATGGTAAAATGATTGGACTTTTCAAGTGATGGCATATGAGAAGATGAATCAAGGTTATCTAGGTCTATACAATTGGCTTATCGTAATTCAACAAGTATATCTTTATCTTTATCCCTTTTAGGAACTAGATCTAGGCCAAAGTGGTAATTTTAGCTTTCATACCTCATAAATCTTTGCAATGTTCATAGGGCTCTAAATATCCATTAATGGTATCCTCCATACCTAAATGAGAGAATTTGAGACACTGGTGCAATCTTGAAGGGATTGCATGAATTTCATGTACCCAAGGTCTTCCCAAGAGCAAATTGTAAGATAGGTTTAAGTATAACACATGGAAAAGTGTATCATGGGTCAAAGGCCCAATGATAACTAGTAAGATAATGGTTCCTTTTGATTCATGATCTTCATTGTCATAAGCCTTGATAGTAATTATTTCTAGATGCAGATCAATTGTTGTATATATTAGATGCATGATGAGCTTCAAAGACATAATATTCAAGCCTGATCCATTGTTTATAAAGATAAGTTTGACTTTGTGTTGCATAATAATAACTTCAATATATAAGGGATTGTTATGGATAGGCCCAAGAGATGACATATCACTTTAGTCAAAGGTTAACTATTGGACTAGGGCTAGATGTCCAACCAAATCTTTGAATTTGTCTAGGGTTATGTCATTAAGAACTTAGGATTGGCATAGGAGTTCTGTTAGGATGTTTTTGTGGGTAGTAGATGCATGAATAAAATATAAAATATATATTTGTGTAGGTTTATTCTAACTTTTCTAAATAATATCATATGGATTTTATTTAATAGTGGTAAATGGATTTTTCGTAGCCAGGATAGTGGGTTGGATTGTTTCATTAGGAGGAGGTTGTGGACCAAGAATGGTAATCTTTAACCCAATAAGTTGTGATTACATAATCAGGATTAGGTATAGGACCATTGTTGATATGAAATGATAATGGAGAGGGGTCAGATAGGATAAGTCTTAATTATCAATGCACTTAGTTATGGCCATGGGGAAATGATGATTTATCAGTATCAGGTCCCAAAATAATAATCCCTAGTTGCTATTGCCCTTATTTGTTATCTCAGGTTAAGGAAGGATTAATGGTATAGGTAGGTTGATTGTAATAGTTTAGAAATGGTCCTATTCTATTAGCACTCAGTCTAGGATTAATGGTGATGGTTGAAACATGACCTCCCTCAATATGACCTACAGCTTATTTGTAGTCATGTGAAATTATGTGGTAATTTTATTGGTGTTTGGAATCATTTTGGCCTTGGTTTTGTCCATTAAATTGCATTGTTATTGTTACTGATATTATTCTAGCATTCACTGGTACTATTGTTGATTGATGTTATTGGTATGTTGCAAAAAAGGGTTTTGGTAGATATCCAAGTTCTGATTAGATATAGATACTCTATTATCCAATGTAATTTCTCTATTTTCCAACATATTTTCAATGAGGTGTTTTATCTACACAAAATGATGTATATTATGTCCATGAACATGATGATATTCATAGAACTCATTTCTCTATACTAGTTTGGATATAGAATACCCTCAAGATAATGCTTCAGAATTAGCTAACTAATCATTTTAGCTACACATATCTTGAGAAACATGAATTATATAGGTTTTCCAAGGTCACTAAAGACTTGATGAGTAGGGGTATTTCTTATTTGAGGAGGGGTTTGCAATGGTAATGGTTGATTTATTTGTGGAGCAAGTTTAGGTTATTGTGAAGGCTATGATTTTTAAATGGGTTACTAATGAGGAATAAGTTGCATTTGTGACATAGTTTAAGTAGATGGTGTTTTCACCATTTGTACATGATGTGACTTGGTTACTCAATTTACAATAACATTCTTGTTGTGGTTGAATTTCTTAGATTTCTCATAATTACTGGCCTAGGCTAGTGCTGATACTTGTGCTTGGACTTGGTTTTGGATCTAATTCTAGATTATTCCTTGGTTTTGGTTTGATGAGGTGAGATTGATAATCCCTTTTTTAATAAGGTCCTTTTCAATTATCAAACCTTTGTCGATGATCTCTTTGAAAGTATGTGCAAATTGAAGCTTTGGATGGTAGGATATCTCACTATGCAAATTTTTAGTAAACACAACGGCCAATTATTTGTCTGGTAAATTATGGGTGAAGTGCCTAACAAGTACTCTCCATCTCTATCAATAGCTTGAAAATATTTCACTAACTTTCTATTTAGCCTAAGTCAAATCTACCAATGAAATATCATGTTTAAGATTATAGGAGAACTATTACACAAATTTGTTAAAGAGGTCATCAAAATTAGATACAAAATTATTTGGAAATTTTAGGAATCACTCAAAAGCTTATCCTACTATAATTTAGGGAAATAAAAGGAACAAGTAATTTTCATATAAGCCATTGGTTGGTAAGCAACAAATAACTCTATCATGTGGACCTTAGGGTCTCCTTTACCCTTGTATTTATAAAAATTTGGTAGTTCATAACTTGAAAGAAATGGTATTTCTAGATACTCCATATTGATTGGGTATGAACACATGTCATCTAACTTGAATTTTTTGGTATGCTTCCTTGATTGAATGACAAAAATTGCATCCTTGATTTGCTATAGTTCTTATTCCAAGAAACTAGATGGAACATTTGGATAAGGTTATGTCTAGGAGGTAAAATATGGATTACATTAACTAGGGTATAATGTATGGATGGTTTGTTATGGAATGTTGGCTTGATGAGTGAACCAATCAATAATATGCATCTATGAATTGAGATGTCATTACCAAAATTACATGTTTTACTATGCTATATTCTAGTTTGGATTTAGTATATATCCTTGGTTTTGAGGTAACTATGGATATGATGGAAGGATATGGCTTAGGGTAAAGTGATATGCCTACTAAGGTTAAGTAAGGACTTATTGTCAACTAGTCAAACCTAGTTGAATAAGGGGAGCTTATTATGAACCAAGGCCTTGTCATCGAATTTGTGGCATGTACTAAATGAAAGGTAATTATTGCCTAATTGGTACATGTTAAATATTGATGCATATTTGTTATGAAAACATCAACTATGAAGTAGATGCTTGTTGGATGTTCAATATTCATCTTTGAATAATATACAAATGTTATTGATTAGATAACATTTGTGATCATAAAGGTATGTTGGTCTATTATTATATAGGTATGTTTGTCACTACCTGTTGAGGTGGAATATTTGTTTCCCTGTGTTGGAGTGGTGTAGTGTTCAACCTCTATTGTAGTGGTAGATTAACCTATGCTTATTATTTTGGAATGTTAGTCATCATCTATTGGGGTGGAGTAGTATTCATCATGTGTTTTTAAGGCAAAGCACTCATTGGTACTTGATTACATAATCCTTATGTTTGTATGCTTGAAGAATCAATTGTTTAAGAATTGGAAGCAACTTGTTATGGTTGGGATGTAGGAATTCTTGCTACCTGCTGTTGTGAACCATTCATGGTACTAACTAAAGGCACTTATTATTTTGGACTATTTATTGGTGAAATTAAACCACTTTGTCTTATATTGGAAGAAACTTTCATGTTATCCACCATGTTTGACACATTATTATGCATAAAAGTAGTAGTCACTTCTTCAATAGATGGGACATTATACATGTAACCAACTAAAGTTCTTTGCACATATGGCTCTATACCCATATTATCTTGACCTATCAATTCAATTAGTATCCCTGTTGAAGGAGCTAGCTTTATGACTGGAGTATTTGACATGGCCATGTTATTAAAATTTCATGCTAAATTCGAATAGGTTTGATATGCTTGGTGAATTTATATAAAGTGGTCATCCATGAGGCCCTTTCCTTTAGAAATCATATTTAGGTGTTGATACATCATCAGCATGAACACTTGAGGATTTGTAAGAGAGGTATGTTCGATGATATGGATATAAGGCATATTTAAAGGCACTCTAACTAAACTTGGTAAATTTTCATGGGGGAATTCTACTAGAAACTTGGCCCCTACCTCTACAAATCTAACTAAAACCTCATCCTTATTTTCAAGAAATTGAAAATAAAATAAATAAAGATCATATATCGAAGGCATAGTAACATAATGAAGTTATTGTTAAACTTTTTCTACAACCGATGGTATACTAGCAAGATATTATGTAGTTTATTCTTATTGTTGATTTAAATATGGAGGCATGTTAACCAAAGAATGGGCTATCAGATCTTGAATTTTTTCCCTAGATTGTTTAGTGTAAGGAGGACAAGGATCCATCTCAAAAACTACATCATCACCATAGGGGTCTTGAATAAAGTCATCATTCTTAACTATGTTATCATAACATGGCTCCACTACGATTCTAATAAGACATATCCAAAATGATGATGAATGTTCCATGAAGATAGGACTAAAGTTATATAAAATCTTAAAAATAAGGTCCAAAGGAAAAATGGTCCAAACTTGGTCTAACTTGATCTAAAAAATAGGTCTAGGAATGGAGTTATTTCTTTAAAAAGGTCAATGATAAGCTTGATCTAAAATAGTCTAACATCAAATGTCTAATGTCAAATGTCTTACACAAAGGGTCAAGTGGATGAATAAAACTGAATACCAAACTTAGGTAAAAAATGTTTCAAACAATGTTTAACTACGTCTAAAGATAAAAAGGTTTCTATGTCTTTTGGAAACAAGTCACAAAATTTAGGTTCAAAACAACTATGTCTAAAACAAAGAGGTAATTTCTAGGGCTCTTGGAAACATGACACAAGAGATAGAATTACAAAGGGGAATTAGTAGGTCTATTGGGAACAAAGCACAAAATTGAGACTTAAAACAAATAGGTTTAAAAGGTAAGAGATTTAATCTAATCAAATTTGAAACACTTTGACACAAACTAGGCATTTAGATTTAAACATACACTTGATCATTAGGAAAAATATATTGGACCTTAGGCATATGGAAGGTACACTACTTCCCTAGTAATTTAAGCATAAAAATAGTCTTTAAATCAAGCAAGGAATTAGTCTAAGTTACATAACCCAAAAGTGAAAGGTAAATGTCTAAGCCAAAAATATGCGAGGCATAGGCATAAATCAATCAATGTTTGAATTTGAAATTATCAAGACTAATTTAAAACTCAATTTAGAAAGATAGGTTTCTATGATGAACCTCCTACAACAATTTGCCTCTTACAACAGATTTAATCAAAATATGCCAAAATAAAATAACTCTTACCAATAACAGAAACACAGAAAGCTTATATTGATCGCAGGCCTCTTCGAGGGGGCAACCTCCTTTAAGCAAGCTCAATACAATGAATTTGTGGATGCCTTTATTCGGCCTCAACACTTACTTATATACTAACTCTATTCTAACAACTACTACTTCCCTTGTATGTGGGATAATTTGAATAAGCTCTAAGGGATGACTTACAAAGCATATGCATCCATAGCAATTAAGCACGAGTTCCTAACATCCCCTCCCTCTTAAAAAAAGCTTTGCCCTCAAAGCTTCAAATGTGGGAATTTTTGTTGAATCTAGAAGAGTGGTTCCCATGTTGCATCTTCTGGTTGCATGCCGTGCCATTGGATTAAGACCTCTGTGATGGAGCGGGATCGAAGTTGGCGGGTGCGCCTGTCCAAGATCACTTCGGGGTCGAGAAGGATGGAGCCTTCATTATCAAGTGCTGGTAAAGCTGTCTGCACTTGGATGGTGGATCCAAGAACTTGTTTCAAACAGGAGACATGAAAGATGGGATGAACTTGGGAAGAAGGTGGAAGCTCTAACTTGTAAGCAACTGACCCAATCTTTTGGAGAACCTTATATGGCCCATAAAACTTTGGAGCAAGCTTTTGGCGCCCTTTTTGTTTTAGTGATGATTACTTGTATGGCTGTAGACGAAGAAAGACCATATCACCAGGTTGAAAGGTACGTTCAGATTAGTGTTGATCAGCCTACTGCTTCATTCAGTTCTGGGCCATGTAGAGATTGTCTTGCAAGGTGCAGAGAATCTGATCCCAGTTTCAGAGAGTAGTGTCAACTGCCTAAACTGGTGAGCTACCAGGATGATATGGAAGAAGTGGTGGTGGTGCTTGACCATAAACTGCCTCATAGGGAGTCATTTTGGTGGAAGTGTGGTATGAGGTATTGTACCACCATTTAGCTAGGGGAAGCCACTTGGCCCATTGATGTTGTTGTTTTGAAGCAAAACAACGAAGGAAGGTCTCCAAGCATTTGTTGACGATTTCTGTTTGGCCATCTATTTGTGGGTGGTACCCAGAGCTCATTTTCAACTGTGTGCCTGTGTGATGAAAGAGTTCCATCCAAAAATGGCTAGTGAAAGTGGCATCACGATCTGAGACAATTGAAGAAGGAATGCCATGAAGACAGAAGATCTGATCCAAGAAAACCTGTGCAACTGTGGACGCGGTGTATGGGTGGTTGAGTGCACAAAAATGACTATATTTGGAGAGGCAATCGACAACAACTAGGATCACTGTCTTTCCCCCAGATTTAGGGAGGCCCTCAATGAAATCCATGGAAATATCTGTCCAGATCCTAGTAGGAATGGGCAAGGGCACGAGCAAACCAGGAGTCAATGTGGTTTCACCTTTGTGTCGTTGGCAGGTTTCACATTCAGCCACCATCTGTTTAATTTTGGTTTTCATGCCTTTCCAAAAGAAGTGTCGGCGTGCCCGCTCATAGGTTTTGAGAAACCCTGAGTGCCCTACTGAGGGGGAAGCATGGATTTCATAGAAGATAGCCTGATGTAGGTCTGAAATTTGGGGAAGCACCAAACGACCCTTGTATCGCAGAGAAGCACCATCCCATGAATAATGTGGTATGGCAGAGGGGTCAGTGGCCAATTGATGAATGATGTGGCATAAGGAGGGATCATTTACATACCCTTGTTGGACAGATTCCAACCATTTAGGAATGGGCATGGAGATGGCAGAGAGGGAAGGGTGGTCCTCAAAGGTTCTTGAGAGAGCATCAGCCACAACATTGTCTTTTCCCTTCTTATAGGTGATCTCATAGTCATAGCCCATGAGTTTGCTAACCCACTTCTGCTGAGCTGGGGATGAGACCCGCTATTCCAAGAAATATTTCAAACTCTGATGATTAGTTTTGATGCAAAAATGGTTTCCCAGTAAGTAGGGTCTCCATTTTTGTACTGCATGTAAAATTGCCATCATTTCCTTTTCATATGTAGACAAAGCTAAATTGCAACCAGAAAGGGCTTTGCTGGTGAAGGCAATTGGTCGGCCCTCTTGGAGAAGAACAACACCCAAGCCAATGCCACTGGCATCACTTTCAATGGTGAAAGTTTTGGTGAAGTCTAGCAGTGCCAAAATTGGTGTACTACACATAGCCTGTTTGAGTTGGATGAATGCCTGATCAGCTGTTGCACCCCAGGTGAAAGCATCCTTATTCAATAAGGAAGTCAAAGGAGCTGCGATCTTTCCATAATCTTTGACGAACTTGTGATAGTATCCTGTCAGGCCTAAGAAACCATGAAGGCTCTTGAGGGTGGTTGGGTGAGGCCAATTCTGCATAGCACTATTTTTTTCTGGGTCCATGCGAACCCCATTGGCGGAAACAATGTGCCCCAAATAGTCAATTTCCTCTTGAGAGAATGAACACTTGGATTGCTTGGCACATAATTGATTGTCAGCTAACAACTGTAATGCCTTGTCAAGATGTTGGAGATGCTCGACCCATGTGTGGCTGTAAATCAAAATGTCATCAAAGAAAACTAAAATAAATTGACAGAGAAAAGGCCGAAAGATTTTATTCATGAGTGCTTGAAAAGTGGAAGGGGCATTTGTAAGGCCAATTGGCATGACAAGGAACTCATAGTGACCCTCATGTGTATGGAAGGCTATTTTGGGAATGTCATCAGGATGCACTCAAATTTGATGATAGCCAGAATGCAGATCCAACTTGGAGAAGAATTTGGCCCCATGGAGCTCATCAAGAAGCTCATCGATGACAGGAATTAGGAATTTATCCTTGATAGTGAGGTGGTTAAGGGCTCGAAAGTCAATGCAAAGGTGCCACGACCCATCTTTTTTGTGGACAAGAAGCACTGAGGAGGAATATGGGCTAGTGTTGGGGTGCATAACGCCAGACTTGAGGAGTTCCCAGACTAAGTTCTCAATCTCAGTCTTTTGCAGATGGGGGTAATGATATGGCCGAATGTTGGGAGGAATGCTTCCTGGAAGGAGAGGAATGCGGTGATCTTCAGGGCGTGAAGGGGGTAGCCCTACTGGTTCTAAAAAAATGGTTGCATGCTTGGCGAGTATGGCTTGTAAGTCTATAGGGTGGTTAGAAGCAGCAGAGGGCTAGAGTTGAATGGAATGCAGTTGTGCAATGACCCCATGTGAGCCTTTTTTCAAAAGTTTTTCCATGCGATGAGAACTAATGATGCTAGCAAATCCTAGTAATAACCCTTTTAAGGTGTGCTTCTGACCATTATATATGAACTGCATCCAAAGCTCAGAGAAGTCCCATAAAATAGGTCCTAATGTGTGAAGCCATTGTGCCCCTAAAACCACATCACACCCACCTAAGGGTAGGGCAAACATATCAGAGCGATAATTATAATCGCCGATTGCAAGACACACATTTCGACACTTCCCTTTACATGGAAATGTGCCCCCATTAGCAATCATGACTTCAAAGCTAGAACAAGGGTATATAAAGCAGTCTGCTACCTTAGCAATGTGAGGATCAATGAAATTGTGAGTACTGTCCGAGTCAATGAGGATTGTGAGAGGGATCTTTTTGAAGCACCCTTTGACCTTCATGGTTTGGGGAGTAGTGACACCTGTTAGTGCATGTACTGAGAGCTCAGGTTGAGTCTCTTGAACCATTGGGTCTTTTTCAGTGCTGGGTTCATCTTGAGCATCTTGAAATTCTGGAATATCAATCTCGCTGTCTTGTTCTGGTGGTGACTCCACATCTAGCAAGTAAAGTTTTTGTTGGATGCACCTGTGACCCTTAACCCATTTATCATCATATTTGTAACATAATCCTTTTTCTTTATGAGCCCACATCTCTACCTCAGTCAGGCGTTTGATTGGTGTGGTTATGGTTGTCCGTTGATTCACTGTGTTCTTGGCTAGTAAAAAGGTGGGAGGTCGACGCTGTGTGGAGAGTTTATCTTCTGCTAACTTAGTCAGACCCAAAGCGTCCATCATATTTTTAGGTTGAAACATTTTTACCTCTGAGTGGATCGGCTCTCTAAGGCCACTAACAAAGCAACTGACAACCCTTCAGTGTGATTAGCGAGTTTTTCAAATTCAAGCTGATATTCTCGAACAGTACCTGTTTGACGAAGGTTGGTGAGAGCGCCTGTGAAATACTCAAATGCTGAGGGACCAAACCTACCCAAAATTAAGGATGCAAAAGTTGACCAATTAGGTTCATCATTGGTCTTGAGATACCAACGGTACCACTGAAGTGCTTCTTGTTCCAAATGAAAGGAAGCAATTGGGACTTTGTTTGCAGAATAAGTATTGTGGAGGTTGAAGAATTGTTCAGCTCAATATATCCATCCTGTAGGATCTGTACCATTGAACCATGGAAAGTCTAGCTTAGGTCCATGGGAGGATTTGGAAGTAAAGGAGTGATGGTCTGAAGAAGACTCCTCCTTCTGCATTCGGTTGAGCAAGATGCTATTCTGTTGATTCAAGCCACGCATCATATCGGTTAACTCTGTAACCTGAGATTTCAATGTGGCGATTTCTTCCTCCATTATTTTTGTGCTTGCACGAGTAGTGACCATAACCAGTTGTGAATAGTCGGGGATCCTTCGTGGGGTTCGGGGCAGCGCCCTAAAAAAAAATTTGGACTTTTTTTTTTTTTAGCGGCTTTTTTTTTTTTTTGCTGCTATTTTTTTTTTTGCTGTTGTTTTTTTTTTTCTTAAAATTTATAAGCGGCTGTTTCAGGAATGGATTGTCTACAACTGTGTGGTTTGAAATATCATCAACTGTGGATATGCTATTTTTTGCTCTCTGAACCTGATAAGTTGGATATGGACCCCAGGTTTGTTTGGCTACCTAAAGGATTTTTAAATTCTCTCTGGCCACCAAAGCTGTTTGAGCGAGTACCGCTCTCCAAAAATTTTTGGCCATGGGTTTACCCCTTAACAATAGCTTTTGGTTTACCTCATGGGTGGGATCTAGTCAATCAGGATGGGGTCGTTGCCCTTTTCGCTGGCAGGTTCTCTCAATGGGCCAGCTACTTCGGGCTTCCTGTGGTACTCCTCACAATGAGTTTTAGGGCTTATGCCCAAGCACTTCCCACAGTTAAGTGGATAGGTATTTACCCAATCCGAAATGATGGAACCTACAATGAAAAATTTCTTGCCAAAAAATGGCGCAACTCTTGGAAAGCCCTGCTTTGAAAAAAAAAATTGCTCCAAATCTACCCACAAAGCCAAGAAAGTGCTCTGATACCAAATGTAACGAACCATTACACCAAAAGCCCAGACTATTAGTGAATCCACCCACCAGGATCATAACATCCCACCATGCTTCCACAGCCCAGACTCTAGGCTGGGCTTTGCGCACGTACACGAGATCCACTACGTGTATGAGCCCCGGACGAACACTGCAATGCCGGCGTAACCCACCCGCTCCGCGACTCGAACACGGGTGGTTGCTCTAATACCAAATGTGATGAACCTCCTACAACAATTTGCCTCTTACAATAGATTTAATCAAAATATGCCAAAATAAAATAACTCTTACCAATAACAGAAACACAGAAAGCTTATATTGATCGCAGGCCTCTTCGAGGGGGCAACCTCCTTTGAGCAAGCTCAATACAATGAATTTGTGGATGCCTTTATTTGGCCTCAACACTTACTTATATACTAACTCTATTCTAACAACTACTACTTCCCTTGTATGTGGGATAATTCGAATAAGCTCTAAGGGACGACTTACAAAGCATATGCGTCCATAGCAATTAAGCACGGGTTCCTAACAGTTTCTCAAATAGACAACAAGTTAGATAAGAATGAATGGTATGATGGTACTAGGCATAGACTAAGAAGACACATGTGGTTTTAAAATTATGATTTAGACACAAGGAAATAATTTGAGTAGTGTAATGACGTTATTGTGCTCTAAAGATATGACAAATTGTTTATTTCAAGACTCTAAGTCACAAGACTTGGAATGAAATGGGTCTCATAATGACTCTCCTTTCAAAACAAGTGACACACACATAAAAGGTTTTGATAAAAGACTAAAGTAAAGGTGTGATGTCAAATGAATGACATAACACCTCTTCAAACAAAGGAGTGATGTGTAAACAAGAATCATTTTATATTTGGTATGACAAACAACTAATTTTTTACTCAAGACCATGTAAGTAAAAAGGACAAAATGATAAAAACACCTAAGTGTAACGTCCTGAATCCTAAAACTAACAAGGTTGCATCATATTATTAAATTACATATATATACTTTCTCTTGAGAGGATTTTAAATTATTAATCTAAAAAGTAAAAGCATATTAAAAGTAGGTTTTTTAGGCCCCATCTTCTCTCAAAAGTTCTTGTAGTGACATCAAACTTCAAACTACTCACCCTACATCAATAGTATGTCCATGAAAAGTGGGGTTGTCTAAACTATCAATTTTCACTCATTTCTAAATGGTCCCATATGTGTGGATAATACTAGGGTACATCACATAATTTGGATCCACATTAACCAGCTTGTGAAAAGGTCTTATCTTTTTCACAACCACTACATCCATCAATTGCTCAATTTAGTGTGATGTCTAAGTTACCCCTACGGTCTAATGTTGAGTACTAATAATAGATCTTGTTTAACCACTCAAATAAGCATCCCAGTGGGTCACACTCAATTTATAAACCCCACCATGGAGTAGAGTTTAAATGATGTCTAGAGATGAATTCTTAGGTCAATGTTTCCCTAGAGAACTCATGGGGAGGTAATGAACTCCCACCCACAAGAAAAAATACATGAAAATAAATAAAGTGGAAGGACTTTAGGGTCGTGATGGGGTCACCCAAATCATATGTATTTTGGGGAGGGCCTTAGCAACTTTCCTTCCATGATTTTATACCATAGTGACAAATGTAAAGAGTGAGTTTTTTTATCACCCAAGTTACCTGAAGGGGATGGGGGGAGAGAGTACATGCAATACTCATCTTATTAATTAAATACTTCAATAACAAAAAATAAAAATGGAAAACTTATGAGTTTTTAAATAAAGTGTGATTTTATTTTCATAACACTTAAGCAAAAAATGTTATGAATTTTGAGCCCCTTGATGTTGTGCTAAAAACTTTAAAGAAAGTGAAAAACAACTTAAGTAATTTTTTTTTAAACACCAATTTTAAATGTGAGTTTTTCAATTTAGAGTGTCTTAAAAATGTATTCTCTTGGAATTTAGGTCCTAAAAAATATGTTAGGGGGTCCTTATACTTAGAAACAAAACATAAGTGGGAAAATGACTTTTGAGTTTTAGCTCTCGCATTTCAAAAAAAATTGCACATAGTGCAAAACCATAGAAACACAGAGCATTATCACCGCTTTCCTAAAAAATTGAAAATATGAACACAATATCACTTATTTCCTACAAAATAGAGTATTAAAACAAAACCATGACTCTTACATAAATATCATAGAATTTAACACAATACCATACCACTTAAGATAACAACGTAACTTTCCCTATAAAACTAAATAGTTAGCAATAAACTACCACAATTAGGGCAATATCTTGACTATTAACATAGTATAATGACTAAAAAGTCACCATATTATCAATATCATATAATTTTAGGTGATATAATGACTATAAAGTTGTGATATTGTAATATCATAATTTTCTCTACAAAATAGAACTGTTAGTAGCAAACCGTGATAGTTAGGGACAAAAAAGCAATAGTTACATAATATCACGATAATTTAGGAAAAATTACAACTATAAAGTCATGATATTTAAATAATATCTTGATTACAAAGAGAAAAAATGTGATTTTATATATCAAATTCATGATTTCCATCAGAACGTCTATGAGCCTTTAATTTCTATTTTTTGGTCAGCAAATCTGGTTTTTGACATGAAAATTGTTAGGAAGATGTCCTAAATTGCCATGAGAATAAATTTTTGGGGTGAATGTCCCATTGGGAATGCCATCATGTGAACAAGGAATACCTAGAGTGGAGTTTAGTCTTGTGTTAGTACAATAAAATAAAATCAAAAGAACACACTAAATACTTAGCACCTCTAGCTTATACACTAGGGAGAGCATAGGTAACAAACATACAAATGAAAGCACAAATAGAAAAAAAAAAAAAAATTATTTTTCCTTCCTTGAAGCTTAAAATGGCTTGTTTAAGTGGCTTTCTTAGTTTTTGCATCAAGAAGTCTTTGACAATGAAGCTTTCTTTGTTCCTTTTCTCCTTGGCACCTTGGCCTACCTAGTTAACTTATGAATTTGGCATGGTAACATTACTTGAAAGTTTTATTTGCATCTATTTTATAATTATACATTACACCAAGATATATTATAGATCAATAGGTATATCTTTGTATTTATAAACTCCAAAATTGACTCTCACCCAAGGTGAGTTAAGGTTGAGTTTAAACATGGAATGAGTTCAAACTAACCCTAGGTGAGTTGAGGCTAACTCCAGTTGAGTTAGGCTATCCATGAGGGCCATATGAGAGACATAGGTCAAAATTATTATGTCTTCTACTCAATTTAGATATTTTTCAAGTGGATTGACAACTCACAAAAGTAATGATGAATAAACCTGATATATTGATTTTTCAAATTTCTATTTTTAGATATTCATTAAGTGAAAATGGATTAATTAGTTAAGAATTTAATAAGGTTTAATTAGTTTATTAATTTTTATTATCATTTTATCTCTTTTAATAATTGATCAAGTGCACCATTTAATGGGTCCATAGGCCAAACTTCTAGTTGTTAGGTCACAATGTCACTAGGGGCAAATATGTGAGAGGTTATTATTGCATATGATATAATATCCCAAATAGGTATGCCTCAACATGATTCTAAGCATTTATAAATGATTCATAGATTAAATTGGGATTTTCAATGATTTCTAATATTAATTTGTAATGGTTGGTATAAATTAGTCTGAATTCCAATCAAAATCTAATTATGGCTAGAATGGGGTGTCTACACAACCCCATTTACCATATACACATATTCAGAATCATTCTAGTCTATGAAAGAATACTTTTGAATCTTAAATATACTATTTCCATATCTCATATCACTGATTTTCATTCTCAGGGTGGTACTAATAATAATTAAATAATTATGGTTGTACCATAGGTATCTACTTTTGTCAGTAGTGTATAAGAACACTTAATGTGACTATTTTTAAAATTAGTAACTCTCTATTAGGTTGGCCTAGGAATGTTTTATGAATATATCATAGTGGTAAATATCAAAGACTTAATTATAAATAAAACTCAAGTTGCAAGGGTCTCAAATTTGTTGGTAGCATCCACACAAGGTTTGAGTTTTTGTTTCTTGATATGAGCAATTATAAAGTTAAGACAAATCATTTTCAAGGAATGTGATTAATAAAATGAAAAATAAAATTTAGAAATTAGTTAAGTATATCTCTCTTTTATTACTTTGTCAATTTTAAATATAGTAAGTACAATATCAATATATCCTTTTAAATTTTAATTTATATGTTTTTTATCCTATTTTACTTAATTTAAATATTCATAATTTTATCGTATTTAAATCACATTCATAAAAAATAAGTCAAATAACTTTAAAGTTTTTTTTTTTTTTTTTAATTTCTTAAAACCTAAATATGTGTCATCTTATCTGGTGTATATGTTTATTTATGTAATAAATTTTGAAAAAAAACTTAAATTCTAATTAAAATAAGTGTTAACTTTTAATCGTAAGAAAATTTATAGATATTGTTGATTTTTTTAATTTAAATCTATATTAGACTTGAAAAAAAGGGAATTAAAATTTGTCTCTTGCACTTCAAAATTAAATGTGAAAATGATGTGAATGATAACAATTTGTTTTTGAATAATTATATCATTTTTACTATAAATGTGATAGTTCATAATATTTATTTGCATAATAATGTGGATGATAGTCATAAGTATTTTGATCATAGTAAATATTCAATATTTGTTTTCATAATAATATGGATGATATCATAATTATTTTTATCATAGTAAATATTTAAATTTTTTTAATTTGATAGGGTAAAAGAAGGGTTTTGATGGGACCCCAAAACTCGATATAAAGTCACCCAAAATTACAACAACCAAAACAAAATAAACGCTATCACTAGAGCTAAAAATAACTTACTCAAGTCAAGCTCATAAAAATAAGCAACATATTTAACAACATCAAACCATCCTCTAATATTAAATAAGAGACTACATGACTTTAAAAATAAGCAGCCAATAAATCACAAAAGGGGAGGCAGGGGATCGATAAGAGACCAATCCAAACCCATTCACAATCAAAAAAGAACCAACAACTAATAATAAAAACCTACATCATATCTGCAAAGAATGCCAGGGCTAATAATTTAACCTGTGGATGAGGTCAACCTTATTCTACTCTGGGAGAGAAGACCTTCCATTGTCCATTGAGTACCAAACTTCACCATATCTTATATATTAGATCTTAATCATTATGCCTTCGACCTGTGCCATTTATTATTTCCCATGAAAACCAAATGGTTTTTGAGTTTCACTATAAGAGGGTAAGGAGGGGGAAAGTGGAAGACACTAGAGGAATATGTCTCAATCAAGTCTATTTTTATCCTCTAACAAGTTTTTCCCCTAGGTGAATGTTCCCTAACCATGCTTGGGGGATGAGGAATTCTTAGGAGATGGTATAAAATGCCATGATTATTCCATAAGAAGTCTTGATTTAGGGTTCAAACTTTATTTCTCTAAACCAAGTGTGAAGTAGAGACTGAACACTGAAAACATGTTGAAGAACACCCTGATACACGATGCCCAATATAATTACATCAAAAATATCTAAAAGGAAGACCCTTGAATTTGAGGAATTGGATCCTAAAAAAATGGCAGAGGGTCTTGGAAAGATCAACAAGCACACAAGCCCTTACAAATCTTTTCCCAAAAAAACCCTCATCTAGTTTCAAAAATGAGCCAACCCAATTTATCAACATAGTGATGTGATCTTCTCTTATAAGAATTAAAGGTATGTTATAGAGTCTAATACATAGAGGAGCTACTAAAATAACCTCCTTTTTAGGGTCGAAGAAGGGATCCATGGGTAGAATAGATGCCAAATTTACCAAAAACTAAGGTCCTTTTAACCAAATAAAATCTTGATCAGTGACATTATTGAAGACCACTTTAAAGAACCCATGGATAAGAAACATGAAGGAAGGAACTTCTAAGGAACTCATATATTATTTGGCATAGATAAAAAATTTAGTCAACAAAAGTGGGGAACCCACACATTTTCCAATTAATCTACACTTGTTGAAGGCTAAATCCATATCTATAATGGCCTAGTCAAAGAACTCAATATCCAAAATGTCTTTCAAGAAAGACATCATGAGGTCTCCAAATAATAAATAAGGTGATTCATGGCCCAAATAAATAAAAGGAGATTCCCTAAAACCACCTTTGATTTTTACCAAGCATGGGTTGAATCTGCTAAGAGAAGCATGCAATTGGGTTTTTAAAAAGTTAAAACATACGTGGAATGGGTTTGTCACATTACTATAGCTATAAAAGACCAACATTTGAACCAATTTTTTAAAAACTAATGTAGGAAAATGGGAAGTATGGGTAGCAAGGTGAGATTGAGTAATTATATCAGGGCTAGGAGAAATTTGATCACATATTGTTAATCCAAGTGGGTACCACAAGCTAAGTTGATGCCCTTGTTCTACTGAATGTTTTTGTTTTCACTAGAAATATCACTTCCAAATGGGTCTTAGAAGTAATTTGTAGTGGTATACTATACCTCCTTTAGACCCTCACATGCATGTCTAATTTTTTGGGAAAATCTTGCATCCCCACACTTCCCACTTAATTAGAAAATGAAACCACCTTGGTCCCAGGAACCTTAGATGGAGCAGGATTCAAGAATCCTCTCTAAAAATTAGAAGACCTAAAAACTAAAAGTGCATTGGATGAATCCACTCTATTCATGCCAAAGAAAATCCCTCGACTACTTCTATCCTCTTATCCTACTTGGTGAGAATACTAAAAACCTCCTCATATCCATCCTCTGAATCATCTTCCCATGTAGAATCAAATCTTGAATCCTCCCTACCTGCATAACTAATCCATCGACATTTGGAGTTACAACGAATAAGATTCATAAGTTTGAATATTTTCCCTCTTATTTTTCCCTCAATGTAATCACCTAAAAGTGGTAATTATATGCTAAGAGTGTCACCTAAGTTAACGTATCCCTAGGTTAGCCATAGACCTATCCTTGAGCATGGAGACTTACTTTTTCAATCATTTAGTAGACCATAGTCACCTACAAGTAGTCAAAACATAGTCTTAGAGCTATCATCTCATACCCTAATTTAACTTGCTCAGTAGTCTGCCAATAGGTTATTAACACCACATTTGGGACACTACAACCACATGGTGCTAGTGTCCCCAATTGAGCACTACTATCCTTATCCATATCACTTTTCAATGGATACTGTTTCAAATCTGTTACACTCCTAAGTTTGGACTAAGCATATTTTCTTATTCACACAAGTAATAGAACCCCATAAATACAAGTCTAATTCACCTCTATTCACTATATGGAAAATAGATGCAAAAACTATTCAAACCAAAGACAAAGTTGAGCAAAATTAAGGTATATGATCAATATTTTGACCTAATTTCTACATGCTACCATCTATAGAAACCCTAAGCCTAGTTTTCAAACATTTTAAATCTTAATCACATTCAAGGTATCCAAGGCCACTTTTATTATATAATTCACTTGCATTTACACCAAACACTAAGTGGGAGAACTACATCGAGCTTAATCCCTCTTTTAAGTATTGGTATGTAGGCAACTCTCTACATAACAGGGTGTTGAGGATGTCTAGTCCGTCTTAATAATACACATAAAATTATTGTACATGCCATACTTGCATGGAGGATTAGGGTTTACACACTAAATCAAGTTTTCCAGGCACAACATAGAGCTTTAGGTTTTATGCACATAGGAATAGGACATAAAAACATAGGTGTAGGTGCTCCTAGAAAATAGAAATAGTCCTACAAAGGGGACATTAGCACCATATTGAGGACACTACACATAGATGGTGCTACTATCCATACTAGGTACTACTATCTAGTGAGCAAAAAAAAACCAAAATCTTGTTAATGACATAGATAACTACCTTGATCTCAACTTACAGAACCCAGATCATTCATGATAGTTAGTTTTTAGATAAGTCTCTATTTAAATCTATTTATTACTATTTTTAGAAATTCAAATAAGTTCAAAATCACAACAAATAAATACTTAATTATTGCATATTTATTAGACTAATTTAGGCATCTTAGACTTTTAATCTAAATATAATGTTTTCATAATAAAACCCTAAAAGGTTAAAACATTTAGTGAACCCATCTTAAATAAAACATTACTTCAAACCCCAGCTTACATTCATCCAAATTTTGTGTATTAAATTTAGGGATGAATACTTCTATTTTTTAATTTTTTTAGACAGCCTTGCTAATTAAAAATAATTTTACATTAGGGTTTAAATTTATTTTACATATAATTTAAATTAGAGAAAATAAACCCTAGCTTCAAAAACCCTAACGCTAGACACGATTAGGGTTTGTATCTTTTTCTATCTATACTTAGATTTTAATTCCAAAAATATTTGATTTTTTTTTATATTTTAATTTTGAAAATTTTCATAGATTATTATTCTTAAAAGGTTAAAAATATACAAAACTTGTTTTATTACCTTTCAACCTACAACGGAATAATTTAAAAAATAGATTTGGTGAAATTGATAAGCATAAATTACAAGACTTTGTGTCTAAACATAAGTATATCCAAAATGATTTCATAAACATTCTTCAAGAGGAACTCCAAGAGACAAATAATGGTTAAACTTCAACCCCTCCAATTAACAATGTTGTTACACCTTTAGTTGGGCCCACTCAACCAACTCAGATAGCATAACCCAATATTGTTATTAGACCATCACAAATAGTTACACCACTTTTGGCTAGTATTCTAATCTATATGTACAATCCCTTATACAAGAAGTTATTACTCTACAATCTAAGGTGTCACATCTTTAGTAGGGAGCAACTAAGCCATCACATGCCCTAGATTCCAACATTCTCTTACATACACCTTTATCACATCACATAGCATCAAATCCATTGCCATCTAGATTTTTTGAACCCAAGATCACATTATATGATGGCAAGGGTAACCTAGAGCATCAACTTAGATATTTTCACATAGCATGCTTGGACTATGTGTCTAATGGTTGGCTTCTTACAAAGCTATTTCCATGCAGTCTCAATGATTATGCCCTACAGTGGTCCTATGATTCACCAAATCAATCTATCATCACATTCAATCATTTATCCTACTTTTTCGTAGCACACTTCTCTATCAACATTAGTGATAACATATCATATGCATGAGTGGCATAGCTAAAGCAAAAGTCAAATGAGCCTATCATCGATTATGTCTTAAAATACAAGAGAATATTATCTAAATTGACTATCCCCATGGTAGAAAAAAAATTCAAAATATATTTAAATAGAGTCTATTACTAGCATTGCATGAAGCTATCTTATTCAATAAGTTTCCCACATTTATCGATGTCTGCCACATAGTCAAAGAAAGGGAGGTTAAGCTCTTAGCAATGGGAAAACTCAAATACATAAATGGATCAAAATAAAATATTAAGAGTGAAAAAAAACCTCCATATAAGGTAAGGGTCACAAAAAACAAAAGTGATCAAAAGGACACAATCAACATAGCTTCAAATCCTTCTTTTAGATTGGTTTTATCCACTCCTCAGCATAAAGTCTTCACTAATCTTCTAGAGTCACTAGCATGAGTTTTAAAATAACTATTAAAATGAAATTTCATATCTTTCCCTCCCATTAAGGAGGTTGATGTGACATAGCCTCTTCCAAAGATTTATGATTCAAATTCATTCTGCAAGTATCACGCACTATGCCATATGATAAACAAATGCATTATCTTGAAGCACAAGATACAAGATCTCATTGAGGCTAACATTATTGATGTGGGAACACCACAAAGGCACTGAAACAACAAATAAAGGAAAAGGAACTAAATATATTTTAATATCCTTTCCCAAAGCATACACCTAATGAGGTAGGGGGAACATTAGGTGTTCACTATACATACCAGGATCATCTACACTAGCCTCCTATCACATAGTTATAGAGGTGACACATCCAATAAATAACATTATTAGCATGTATCACACTATAGTTCCACATAGACCACTTATCACATTTTTAAAATAGGATATTGTAGATGATGACATGAATTTACATGCACTCTTCATATGAGCATACATAGATCACCATTATATCAATACTGTTATGGTTGACAATAGGTTAAGCATGAGCATGTGAACCATGACACTCTTACAACACTTTAGATATATAGAGTAGGATTTATTAATTATTGGCTTAATTTTCCACATTTAGATCTCCATTAGGGAGATTTTAATTTCATTATATGTTAGACCAACACACATAACCACTCGGTTCCTAGTGTTACCCAATGTAAGTGTATTCAATACATTATTAGGAAGGCCATGGTTATAGTAGCTCTGAGCCATCCCATATATAGTACACTGATGGTTGAAGTATATAAATGATAAATATTTGGTTAATATTGAGGGTGTCCTATATAAGTATCCTTTTCCCATCCCACAGGCAGTTTTAGCATAGTTTCCATTTATAGTCCCAACATCGACACTAGTTATAATTCCAATACCACTACTAGATATTATATGGTTATCATTTACATCAGAGAGTACAAATCCTATGCATACATCAAAAAATTTAATATAATATTTAGAGTAGGCCAAGTCTACTTTTATGGTATCTACACACATGTATACTCTCCCACGAAGACCATTACTAGAGAAACCACTGCATCAGAGATACACCACAAATTCTAGAGGACCTTCCTATACTCATTTTATATTGAGATTAATTATACTAGGGTCTAGGGGTTCTTGAAATAGGGCACCTACATCACCTAAAAATTATACATCTACTAGATGGGTCCCTAAAACCCCTAAGTTCACAGGGCATCACAGTTAGTGCCAAAACATCATAGCATCGCTACTCAGGTAACTTCAAATTTAGATTATACAACACACCAAATCATGGGCTCACAATTTCCATTTCACACTGCATGGACAATCATAGTTCCCCTCTTTGACATAAGCCATGATAATGGTGAGTCTCCCATGAGACTCATTGGTTAGTATGGTTCTTACCCTTGTACATAATTCCTTCTCTCTCTTGCTTCTTGTACATAGTTTCTTTTCATTTTCTTGTACATAGATTATACTCAAAAAACACAAAAAAAATATAACATGTCAAAATATAAAAACATTCAAATATTTCAAAAATACAAAATTTTTACAAATTGTATGCATTGTTATGTTTGCATTTCTACTACTTGCTAGAGATTGCATATTACTAGCTATCCTAGTATAGTTGGTTTTATCATATACATATGATTCACTTATTCATATCAAGTGATTGCATATTATAGATAGGATTCTAGTACACTACACTAATCCAAACCAGCTATCATCTACCCATTAGGGGTATTTACACCAATCTAAGTTTATACATTGATACATTTTCCCACTTAGAGGCATCTCATACATAGTTGTTATAACCAAGTTTTATCTGTACATAATATACATTCTAGTTTATGCATTGATTTATATTGATATTAATAATTACTCTTTATTTCTCATATTTTTTTCCAGATATGAATAGTTAGAATCAATATATATGCATCCTCACATCTACATAGATTTATACTACACAGCTATATATTCTTTCATTTTTAGTTCCTAGATTAGACTTGATTGTATTTCCTATGCTTCTTCCATCTTTGAGGGAATTTGAATATGACATTTTTCTTTGGATTTTATGCCACTTCTCTATTTTATATGCCTTGGACATGTTCCCATGTCCCTTGTGTGTGTTTTTCCATTCTTCTATATGTGAACATATGAACATGTCCTTCTATGTGGCTCTATGCCAAATTGGTTTTTGCTTGTGTATGTGGACATTTGAACATGTCCTCATATGTCTTAATTTCCATATTTAGTGACATGTGCCCATGTTACTTATATTATAACCCCTATGCCTATCTTTTGTGTGCACCATATGCTTGTATGTTTGTTTCCTTATATTCTTCTACACCATGACACTTGTATTTTCTTGTTATACACACACACACAAATTTTTGATACCATAAGAGATCTCATTCATCTATCCTTCTTACTTTGGAGCTATGACGGACATCATGCCCCATTCCCCTAGGTAGTTACTCATATTTGATGTTATAGATTGATTACATCTATCTTGATACCTTTGTGGAAATGCTAGATTACAACATATATCTTACATTTCCTACTTATGCTCAAATACATTTACATTATGATGTTATGTTTATACATTATAATGGGATATAATTCACATGATCTAGCTAACACATTTTATAGAGCTACTTCTTTAGAGGGTAGTTCTTACATAAGTTCCACAACTACCTCAAAAGAGGGGGCATTCACAAGGGTTTATCACAGAGATCATGTTCTTATATTAGTTTTCACAGATACATTTTAGCACACAAGCTTAGTTTTAGACATCAGACCCAAGGTAGACACAATACAAAATAGTGATTTAGAATTCAATCTAGATGACTCAAAAATTAGACAAGGTAATCATTAGCACCTAGATTTGGACACTAGCATCATAGGTGATACTATCCACTAGAGGGTGCTATTGTCTAATATAAGGTGCTACTATCTAATATCTCTAGCCTTAGGATAGTCTAAATAATTTAGACTAGTACATTGGATATAGTACATATTGTCATAGATATAGTCACATGTTTGGTAGTTATGTTTAGATTTAGCTTAGATTCATTCATTTCAACTCAATTTCATACTAGTTACTCAAATATAGGGCATTATGCATGGCATGATCACTCTCACATTTAATTTAGTTACCAGATTCAACTATTAAATACTTGATTCATATTTAGTATACTCGAATACTAGATTGGGGGTATGTGCGTGGCACATTAGTTTTCATATACATAGCTTTGGACAGGTTGATCAAATGAAATGGAAAAATCCATGTCATTTTATACACTTGCTATCACATTATAGGTTATCACTTGATTCATGCCTTACTCCATTTATAGTGGTTGGCATTCTTGAGTGGCCTAGAGTTGCCTAATATACTCAAGTGGTCATGAAACTAAATACATAGATAGATTTAATCATTTAGATTCTTTCAAGATTTTTTGTATTATAATTACAAATGCATCTACTTCACATAGGTGGCCAATGATGGAATCATTACCTACATGATTTTTTGATCCACCTACATGAGAGTGTTAGACACATTTATAGTCTTACTAAGCTATTCACATATTAAGATCCACCAAACACGGGTCGGAAATGATGGAGTCAAAATTGGATTGAGTTATTGAGCCATCCATATGAGGATTAAACAAGCCATCATCTCAATCCAAGCTATTCAATGATATGATCAGTATACATAGTCACACACATAGGTTGTCACCAAGTTCATGCATTAGTTCATGTGCCCAATGAGGTGTATTCATTCCTTTCCTCTCTCTTTACTCAACTTTACTCATTTATTTCATTTCAACATAGTATTTTACTTTTTATCATCTCTTAAGTAAGGACTAATTTTTGCATGTTTCATTGCAGGACATTGATTTGAATCATGTTTCACATAGGTATACCTAAGTTTACATATTCAAACTCAACTACACGAGCTTCAATTATAAGGTGAGTCTAGGTAAACTTATTTTTCCTTTATACTAGTAATTTTTTTTTGTTGAATTACTAATATAAAGGGGGGGGGAATGTAATCACCTAAAAGTGGTAATTAGATGCTAAGAGTGTTTCTTGAGTTAACCTATCCCTAATCTAGCCATATACCTATCCTTGAGAATTAGACTTACTCTTTCAATCATTCAACAAACCACAATCACCTATAACTAGTTAAAACACAGTCCTAGAATTTTCATCTCAGACCCCAATCTAACTTGCTTAGCAGTCTACCAATAGGACATTAGTATCACATTTGGGACACTACAACCACATGGTACCAATGTCCCTAATTAGGCATTATTGTTCTTATCCCTATCTCTTCCCAATAGATACTTTTCAAATGTGTGCCTTTTTTATGGTTAACCTAAGCATATTTTTTTATCTACATAAGCAACAAAACCCTATAAATACAAGTCTAATTTGCCTCTATTCACTAGATATAAAATAGATGTAAAAGCTATTCAAACCAAAGACAAAGTTGATAAAAATTAAGGTATTTGATCCCTATTCTTCCCTACATTATTCATAATACCATCTACAAAAAACCTAAGCCCATTTTTCAAATATTTAAAATCTCAAGCACATTCAAGGCATCCAATGCGACTCTCATTCTAGCATTCACTTGCACTTGCATCAATCACTATGTGGGAGAACTACATCGTGCTTGATCCCTTTTAGGTGTATTGGTATGTAGGCAAATATCTACATAAGAAGGTGTTGAGGATGTCCAATCCATCCTACTAACATACACAAAATTATTTTACATACCATACTTATAAGGAAGATTAAGGTTTGCACACTAAATCAAGTTTTCAGGCATAACATAGAGCTCCAAGTTTTGTGCACATACGAATATGACATATAAACACACACAAGTACTCCCAAAAAATAAAAACAATATCACAAAGGATACATTAGTGCCACATTTAGGACTCTACACATAGATGGTACTACTATTTATACTAGGCACTACTATCCAATGAGCAGATGAACACCAAAATCTTATTGATGACACAGAAAACTACCTAGATTTCAACTTTTAGAATCTAGATTATTTACGAAAGTTAATTTTTAGATAAGTATCTATTTAATCCTATTTATTATTATTTTTATAAATTTAGATAAAATCAAAATTATAATAAATCAATACTTAGTTATTACATATTTATTTTACTGATTTAAGCATATCAACCCTCTAATCTAAACATAGAATTTTCATAATAAACCCCTAAAAGGATAAACCACTAAACAAGAATTCATATTTAAATGTGTTTGAATCAATAAATACTTTAAAAGTATTAAACCAATTAAAATATTTCAATTACTAATATTGAATCAAATAAATTTCCTAATATTTAATTTGAGAAATTCTTTTTAAGCAATATTCAATAAATTATGAATATGACAAATGTTCTGAAAAAAAATTACACTTAAAAATCTACCTCAAAATATAATTATTTTCCAATCATATTTTAATACTCCCATATCATAATTATCTTATAATCATTTTATTTATTAATTATCTCTTAATCCCCTTATTCCATAAACACTTCCATGTTAGAAGTATCCTCTCAATCTCAAATAATTTATTCACAACCTCAACTAAAAATTTCATTACTCCATTTAATTATTATGCCTTAAACTTCTTCTTCACCTAAGATATTCTTATATTAATCCCTTATATAAATATTATTTTTATTCCACTTCTTCATAGTGAATCATATTTTCACATCCATCTCAAAGTATTTTTTTTAATCAATTTTATATTATTCCATCAATATTGTGATTCAAATATAATCCCTTTAAAACCTTGAAATGGATAATATAATGTATACTCTTTATAATATACAAAATAAAACAATAATTATGAAAATATTATAAATATTAAAAAATATGATGACAATTAATATTTGGATTAAATTTATAATTATGAAGATTATGTACCTAAAATTAAAACATCACAATTGAAAAGTTTAATTATTTTAACTTAGGAAAGCTTATAGATTAATTAAGTTTAACCATCTTAACATTATCCAAAAATGGTTAAGGGAAAATAGAAATGAAAGAATTAAATGTTGAAAATAAAAAGAGGTCCATACACTAATTTAGAAATGAAATATATAATTATTATTTTAAAATTAAATTAATATTAATAATTTATATATTTATAAATAAAGAGTGAAATATTTAATAAAATAAATTAATCAAATAATTTACACCTAAAATCAAAATTATAAGTTGAAAAATAACTATCAAATATATACTAAATGTTTCAATTATATATTATTTTTTATAATTATAAAATAAATTAATATTAAAACAAATTAGTTTAATTTTAAATTCACAAAATAAATTTTAAGAAAATAAAATTAAAATAAAAATAAAATCCTAAAACTTGTAGAATTTTTTAAAATATATTAAAAATAAAAATATTGGTCACACGTAACATATATAAAAATAAAAAGCCAAACTACACATATGTCAAAGATTTAAAATTTATCATGCCAAATTATCTCTTCTTCATACTCATACTTTTATCAATGCCTCAATTCTTTGTTATAAAAAATAATTTTTAATCAAAAACTATCCTTATCTTATGCTAAAATAATTATGATTCATTTGTTAACTTTTCATCGAGGGAAATAACTTCTCCATTTAATATTCGAAGGTAATACTTCTTTTAAACTTTATCTTATGAGGCCTTTCCTCCTATTAATATTTATATAGTTTTTAAATATATAAATAATGGAAAAGATGGCATCAAATCAAGTTAAAAAATTTGTCTCAAAAATTTATAAGGTATAATTTATGACTCTTTTTCTCAATATGATATTTATTTACATCTTAATGTCATTGATAATGCATATAGGTGGTATGAAAATTATTATGTTATAGTTTACTATGTTAGTTGCATCCCTTTTGAGGATTCCTTTAATGTCTAATTTTGACAATGTAGGAACCTTCAGGTGTCTATGTCACTGGTGTTCGAAACTTCCTACAAAAGTTCTTTCTTTTCTCCTTTAAAGAGTTGTCCCAAGTCCAAGCTCTCTTTGTTAAGTTGAATTGTTAGTTCATGAGGAACACCCTTATGATTTTGTCTCCATGGAACCTACCTTCAAAGTATCAGACCAAACATCTCTTTGGGTGTCAGTATGGATTGAACTCCCTAACCTCCCACTTCCTTTATGGGTCTTTATCTAGGAAATTTATAATCCTATAAGGCATGTTGTGTACCATGAACAAAATAATTTTTATTTTTCACACCCTAACAAGCATGTCTACGTCGAGGTTGACTTGACTAAGGATTTGGAATATTCCATTGATATTCAAGTCGGCCAAAAATGTTGTTCACAAAAATTTATATATATTAATCTTCCCAAAACTTGTTTTTATTGCTAGTCTCTTGACCATCAAATTTAAGATTATCCCATGGGGCAGTTGAACCCTTATGTTGAAAAAATGGCCTCTAATAAGGCTAAGGCCGCATAAAATAATAATGATTGAATGATGGGGATGAAAAAAATTATTCCACCAGTAAAAAAATTCCCTTCCCCATCATCACCCTTTCTGCACTAAAACTATCTTTTGAGGTGTGTAAGCACAATCCTCTACCAGCCTCTTAGTGTTTCAATGGCTTCTCAGAGCTATTTTTATAATTTCTTCTACAACACATGAGATCATCTCATATTGATACTTTATTTACAAGTGTTCCTACCTCCAAGTAGTCATATAACCCACCTGGTGGTGGTGGTGACTCTCCTTAAGAGGACAATGGGGATAAACACTGATCCATTTCACTTGAGCATTTTGTTTTACTAAACCATCAAAATCTTTTAGGAAATAGTTATGTGGCTCTTGAGGGTATTTAATATGGTCAAGGCGAAATCCACATGAAAGACACTCCCAATGACTATATTATCTTGGAATTTTTGAGGTCTCATAATGTCCTATCATAAATTATGTGTGTGTTATAAATAAACAATTGGGATCTCTAAATTTTTTTTGCCTACAAGAAGTTAAAATTTCATGGTTTATTCTGCAAGCCTCTTTGAAATATATCTAGTGTGACACTTCACACTTCTCCACTTTACATGAGGAGGGTAATGGTGACATGAGTATATTAGTTTCCCCAAAATACCCCCCTTAATTGTTGCTTGGGAGAGACCCATCACATTGATCTATTTGGATTATTCTTAATATTAATGGTTATTCATTTGGGGTCCTCAATATTTATTCCCCAAATGATGGTCCTAACAGAATGGTTATTCGGTCTGACACTTCACACTTCTCTACTTTGCATGAAGAGGGTCATTATGGCATGAGTATCTTGGTTTCTCTAAAATTACCCCCTTAATTGTTGCTTGAGGGGAGACCCATCACATCAAGATATGTGACTTCTTTTTAATATTAATAGTTATTCATTTGGAGTGCTCAATATTTATGCCCCAAATGATGGTCATGATAAAATGGTTTTATGGCAATATTTGGTTGACAATGTACCCCTCATCACTTGGATAATGTACAGAGACTTAAATATGATTAAAAGTTATGAATAAAAGGTTGGTTCCATCCCAATGATATGATGTGTGGGAGAACATGAGGCATGGTTTTATTTTAAAAATCGGTGAGGTCTTTTGGACCCTCTCCTCTAGGGTTGGCCATCAACTACCATTTATTGATTTATGTGGACCAACTATCATAGTAGCGCTTATAGGGCCCTCAAGATATTAGACCATTTTATGATTTGAAAATAACACATCTTTTATTTTTATATTTTTGACAGACAACTTGACTTGGTGCATTCTAAATATATTATGTCAGACCAAAATCCCATCACTTATAGAGTGGATTAGAGTGGAAGTCACTTCAAAGTGCCATGCAATCAATTCTTCCTTAACACTTATTTCCTCTACCATGAGGGAAACATCCATCTCATTACTAAGGTCTAGAATCTTGTGCCATGAATACATTATGCCACCAGCTAGATTGAATGGTGGAATGAAGCCATCATTTGCACCACCACCTTTCTCTACCATTATGGTAAACATATATCATGTTAAAAAGTGGGTTGGTGGAATTGTACTTAAAGAATACCAAAGAATATCTTCTCTCATAAAACAAAATCCATTTTAATCACAAATATTGTCCTTGCCTGCCTCTCTCAAACACAAAATCAAAGATGCACACAATCACATGAGTAGAGGGGTGCAACGTCATGTTCACCTCTACTAGTTTAAAATTTGAGATAAGTCCTTAAATAATTATTTAAATCTATTAGATCTAAAAAGTCTCAAGACTAGATCAATACCATTGATTCAACTCAATTTAGACTTAATAAGCTCCCTAACATCACTTCTATTTCTCTAAAACACTATAAATTAGTGATCCAAACCCAAGAGGAAACAATCGAGAAAGATATATTTTTTTAAAAATGTTCATATGTTGTTTCTCACAAGCTCAATCTAGTTGACCAAAAGCTATGTGATGCGCCTCTATCTCTTGATGAGTTCTTTCAAGCTCTACAATGCATGAGTTATGATAAAGCATCAAGCATTGATGGATTCCCCTGTAAATTTTATAAAGCTACTTGGGATTTTGTTAAGCCTAATTTTATTCAAGTCTATAAAGAATAACTAAAAAAATACTTAACCTCCTTTATTAGCAAAGGAAACATAAAACTTATCTCCAAGACCAATGATCTTAAGCTTATCACCAATTGGTACCCCATCACCCTCCTCGATGTGTCATATAAAATCTTTGATAAATATTTTGTTAAACACCTCTGGATATTTATTGATATCATTGTTAGACCAAAGAAAATGGATATTTATGAAGAATAGATATACCTTAGACAATCTTATTTCTATTTATTAAGGAATGAAGTGGGTGAGAGACTCTCATCAGTGAACTATCTTTCTCAAATTATATTTTGAAAAATCCTATGATAAGATCGAGTGGAATTTATTCTTGCCATTCTTAAAGCTCTTGGCTTCGGCCAATTATTTATCATGGATGTATAAACTCATTTCTCAAATGCCTCAACTTGTCTCACTATCAATAGGGTGAAGTTTGATAATTATGGTCTCTTCTATTCTATACGTCAAGGTTGTCCTCTTGTGATAGCCTTATATGTTTTATCTGTTGAAGATCTTGGGTATATTTTGGCTCATAGATTTGAGTGAGGTCTCATTAGGGGCATTGTTATTCCAGAAAGATCCTATCAACTCATCAACAATCATTTTTCTAATGATACTTTTCTAACTCTTAAAGAGCAAGAAAAATATTTCATAGAGGCTTTATGTTCCCTAGACATTTTTTTCAAAGCTTGTGGCTCCAGCTTGCAATGGAATAAAATCCAATGATTTAGATAAAGTATGATGCCCATGCCTTATTGGTTACTCAAATACAAGTGTAAATGTATCATTAGAGGGGGAAAATTCAAATTTTTTAGTGTTTCCTTTTCATTCAATAACTCCCTTGTGGAGTTATGGCAATTGTCATGAATATAGTAAAATTATTTTTTGAGTATTGGGTCACCAAGAACCTCTCTTTAACATTGAAAATACAAGTGTGTGATAATATTATTGATGTTACTCATATGTACTACTCTTTCTACTATATCCCCTCCAAATCCTCCTCTGAAAAGGTAACAAATATTCTTATAGAATTTCTCTAGTCTAATGCCAAACTAGATTGAGGGTTCCACAAAGTTGTTTGGGATATTTTTTGTCTTCCTCATGATAAAGGAGGTATGAGGATTATTGATATTTATAGGTAAAGCATTTTCTTTTATGAAAAATGGGTTATCATAGCTGTTGAAGGTAATGAATATTATGAAATTATCTTATGTCATTATATCTTTTTTGGATCTCCCTATGGTAAGTCTAGTTGGAAAACATTGGTTTCCATGCTTTGTTGGTCACTCCTACCCTAGTTAAAATTGAGGGATATTTTGTGGCTTCAATTGTTTTGAATTTTTTTGAATATATCAAACCCTATTTTAAATGGGTTGGTAGTTTCTTTTGTAGTGGTCTTCCCTTGAATGGCCATAGCCTTTGGTGGTCTCTTATTATTAAAAATACTAGTTTTTCTAGTAGAGTTACTTGGAATTAAATCTTTGACACTTTTTAGGAGAAGAATTAAAATTGTGAAGGATTTGGTCTTAGCTCATGATCAAGCTCCCCGGCCTTTGCTCAAATTTAAATTCAATTAAAAATTTTGGACTTACTATTTTTTCTTTGTATTTATGACTTAATGTTGGATGTTATGCTCACAAATTGGGCTTGCAGTCCCCATGTGCTGGGTGGAAAGATTAAAGATGGAAGTATGATACTCATTTCAATAACTACTCCCTATGCCTCCTATATAGAGTAATGATCCCACTCTCTAGTTCTAGGTAAGCTCAATAGGTTTAAAGTCTTCATTCCTCACCCAAGATTTGGCTTACCTAAATCAATAGTATATGGATTGCTAAGCCTGAACCCAAGCTTGCTCATTTTATTTAGTGTCTAGTTTATCAAGACCTTCCACTTGGAGAGTGTCTTGCTCATCTTGGCTTTTCTCAACCCAAGTGCCATTCTTATTCAAGATTATATTCCATTAGGAATATATTTTGGATATTATCCAAAGTTATATCTTATTATAAATAGATTCATAGTCTCTTTCATCCTTTTCATCCTCAACCTTTTTTCTAGGTATTTGGCCCTCTTTGGGGATTCCGATAATTGGCCAACATATATATCTTTCTAATGTAATTTTATAGATTTGTTATTTTATTTCAATTATTTAAATCTATAAAAAAAATTATATTTAACAATGAATAAACATATTTTCATGTATCAATTAAAAACAAGGTGTTTGCGATATCTTTGGTCTTTACGCAAAGTCAAGCTTAGGCAAAAAAGGTAGCCATGGAACTCGAGCATTTGCAAGAGATGCTTAGACATTGGGGGAGTGTTCCTTATGTAATGAGCCATGTCCCCAAAGATAATACTCCATAATTTTATCCACCATTAACACCCAAAATTTGGTGTAATCACATGCACAACCACAACCATTTTCCACCCCTCTTCCTCAATGGGGGGTGTTAAAGTCCATCACCTCCTCAAGGGAATTATATTATTGGTTCGTCTCATTGGGGTTCACCCAATAGTATTGGCCATATTTTTAGTGTGGTTTAGGTTCCTCTTGGGTGGGGAATTAATATTTATTTGACTCTTTTAGACCCCATGGATGGAGGGGTGGCTTCTGATTCTCCCTTGGCTAAACCTTCATCTTAGAGTTCTTAGTCATTGAAGGATGATCCTCCATCTCCTCCTTCTGGTGTAGTGGATTGTGCCTAATTTATTGTTGTTCCTTATGTAGTTAATTTGGTTCTTTATGAATTTCCATGTTTTTCTAGCATTTCTTTATTTTGATTCATATTTATTCATCTAACAGGGAGTGTGAGTCGTGAATACCAACTAGTTATTTTAATTTGTAACATATTATATATTATTATTTTTTAGTAATAATAGTTATACCGTAGTGTTCCAATAGTAAATTACTATTAAATTAAAATGTGAGATATTAATAAATTTAAAATGAAAGTATGTATTTTTTATACATATTTTATTATATGGTATAATTCAAAGACATAAATAGTTAGAACTAGAGAAATCAAATCATTAATTTCAAGGGTAGTAATCTTTCACTATAGTAACTTCTAATAATATGATTTTTAATCTTTTGTCTCATGTAATTATTTCTCACCCCTTCTCTCCAAACTATGTTGTTTCATATATTGAAGTGTATAATGGTGTTTACCCTTATTCTAATTTTATTGAAAATGAGGACAAAAATTACTCTAATGACTAAATATAAACATATACAATAGTAAAGTACATAAATAAATCTATTGTAGTGTAAAAATTAGTAACATGTCTCAAAATTAGTGCACAAATGATAAATACAATGTAAAGGAGAATAAATAAGCTATAATGATCACACCTTGACTATTTATATAGATATGAGCATGGAATCTAATTATGTAGATTGTTTACCACATGTGTATGAAATATGAGTCTTCTCAATAGATTCATCACCTTTTATGAGTTTGACCTAGGTTTTCTTGTCTCTAGGAATATTTGTGCATTGAGTCTATCTATGATTTTCAAGTCTGATATGAAAAGGTTTTCTATATTGTGACTTTTTGTCACCACTTCGATGTCAAATCTAAATCTATCTTTTGTGCTCACATGATTGTTTCACCATGAAGAATAAATGATTTTGCTATTTATTCCTATTTGATTGAGTTTAACACTCATAAAAAATAAAGGGTTATGGGTTTGGGAATATACCAAGATGGGGTTGGAAAATAAATATATCACACCAAAATTATTACTCCAAATAGTTCTAAGTGTGTTAAATGGAATATCTTGAGAAAGGGTTATGAACCTCCTCTTATGTAGAAGAGATGGTGCAACTACACAAAGCTAAAACTTATTTATGTATAAGAGGGTGATGAGAGACTAGGATGAAACACTCCATCACAAGTGTATAAGATATGAATCAATGAATCTCAACTTGAAGAAATAATGATGATGTTTGAGGCTTGACTAAGCTCTTCTCTTGGATCTTGTACTTAGCGATTTCTCTTTATTCTTCCTTTTGTAATAAATTGATATGACTTTGTGTATATAGGGTATCATATAAGTTGTGAATCTAGGATGAGTCTAATAATGATAATAGGTAATTATTAAGGTATATTACTTTCAAAAAAAGACCTAAGGATCCATAAAATGGACTTGGGCATACTAGTCATCTAGAAGGTGACTAATGAGTTTGACCAGTGTGAACTCCTATGACCTATAAGTTTGACCATAGATAAGCATGACTTATATATTTAGGCACAACATGTAAATGTGTGAGATTTAGTTCAAAATATATATTATTATGAGTTTCCTACATACTTATGAGACTGAAGGATTGACATGAAAATCAAAGAGGGTATAAACAAGTCCTAAATTAGGAAATGTAACACAATTAAGTCAAGCATAATAAATAAGGGAAAAACATTAAGGAAAGGGTCTTGTACCTTTAGGTGTATACATAATTCCCAAAATTTGACATGGGTATGATGAACGAAGGTAAATGTATGCATGTGTCAAAATATAAATATAATAATTGAAGTGTATACCTTCACTTACTTAAGGGATATTTAAGGGTTTGTTATGAAATCTCTAGATGGGTAGTCTATTTAGACTTGGTTTATCTTTGTGTATTTTAAACATTTGTACATATTGAAAAAGAGTAGTCAAACTCATGGAAAATAGTTGTAAAAAAATTAACTTTGAAATTTTGAGTTTGACAAAGAGCATAGAAACAAATGTATTTTTTATTATTGTTCCAAATGACTCAACAAAGTTCTTCCAGTTCTAAAATTTTGAGAAGTGTTGAATCAAAATTAACACATCTCTAGGAGATTCTAATGCCCATATATCATGTTACTAAACTTTTTATCAATTTTGAAACATATCCAACATTTCACTAGGAGTTTCCATTACCTAATCCACTTATTGATCATGGAAGTAGATAAATTTGATGCTAAGAACTATTGTTTAACAACCTTTACAATTATGGCAATCTTATAAAAATTCCTGTGATATAAATTATCATGGTGTATGTATTCCTTCATTTTTATGTGAGTGATGTGAACTTGTTTCTAAAATAATTCATCTCAAAATAAAAATTTAAAAACATTATATGTTAGGAAAATAATATAGCCAAAGCATCAATATCTTAGAATACATAATAATCTTGTAAATTGGTGCCACAATTGAAAATCTTCCTTATTTAATGGATAAATTAACATCTACTCAAGCCTCAAAAATTATATCTCTTATATATAAAATATCATGTAATAGTGTACTCTAGCGTAAAAAATATAATATCATGTAAGGCACAATGTAGGAGGTATAATCCCCCAAAGGAAAAATGAGATGGGAACAACTAATATGTTTAAATTTCATAAAGTATGCCCATAACTAGGATAAATATAACTATGATAAAATATAATTAGTGCGCCCCCAAAAATGCATAATAATTACCATGCCATGCTAGGCATCAATAAAGTATAATGCAGAATCATGGAGCCAATCATAATATTGTAATATGTATGAACCCTAAAGATAATAAATTTTAGAATTTTTATTTAACTAATAAATAAAATTTATGATGCATATTTATAATATTTTTATTAAATTGTTTGTCATCAGGATGGACAACTAGATTATAAACTAATGTGGATGGATCGATACTAGGCATCTTAGCATAAAACCAAGAAAATGATGTAGTAGATAACAATGGTATTTGTCATCTTTTTGTGTCATCAATGCACTCAATAATAAAATATTAGGATATTACTTAGTACCATAATTTAACTAAGTTTTTTCTTCATTGAATAATATAGATTGGTTCTCAGTATATGGAGCACAAGATAGGCAATCATAACTATCTAATAGAATTACACTATTTATAAGTGAGATCTTACACTCTCAAAGATATGCATGATGACTTAAGTTATGAGGTAATTTATCCTTATGATTAAAATAAGGTAAATCTACATAATATCCCACATATTATTGAAGATATTCATCATTATAAAAGTTTCAAATAGTTATATTATCATGTGAAGCATCTTCTTCATTTGAATCCAGATATGTAAGTTTTAAATATGTAACTCTATTTACTTCATGTTGATGAGTTTTACTAGACTTGGATATGTAAGTATGAAAATATTTTTTCATTAAATCACCATAATAATTATAAGCATTAAGATTCATGTGATCCTATTGGAAGGGTACCTATTAATTTTGAGTCTATTATATTAAATGCCCAGTTTAAATTTTTTGAGGAGTTGAAATGATTACTTCTTGAATACCTTGTTCATGTTTTCCTAATCCTTTATTTTTTTATTTATTTTTTTTACAAGTGAAACCAACTACATATTTTACCAAAGTATTTTGAGATAGATTAATAAGTGGTCTTAGGTTTATTATAATTCAAACAAGTGTTTGTCCTAATATTTTTACATTTATCATATATATATGGTGTATCAGTAAGTATATGCAAAGGAAAATGTCTTACATAGTCTTGATGGGTTAAATATAAGTGATTAATATTCACCTAGACTAATAAGAGTAAATATTACTTAGGAAAATTGTTAGTCTATATTATAATTTTTAGTGCCACTATCCTCTTTTGTCTTACTACTTTTTCATACCTCATATACATTTAATTTTTCTATGAGAATGGATTGTTTAGGTTCCATAATAACTAGTTATTATATAATAAGTTTATAATGACACTTTATATAAGCTTTTATATATTGAAAAAATAAAAAAAAACATTATCCATAGGACATGTATATATGTAACCCTCATGAAAAATGTTACACATCTATGAATTATAGAGGGAATGGAATTCATAGCATGAACCCATAGTCTACCATGTAAAATATTACAATTCACATCATTATATATTACTTGAAAATGTATGGATAAATTTTGAGGGTAAATAGTTATGATCAATGTAATTATTCCTAAATCCATTATTGGTTTATTGTTGAACCACTTTATGATCATATCCTAGGTGTAAGAGAATGAAAATAAAGTCCAAGTGTATTAAGAAATTATTCACTACAAATGTTTAGTGCTAAGCCATTGTCTATAAGGACACATTTGATTATTTAATTAAATATGATAATTTTAATTTATAAGGGTTTTTATTAGTCTAAAATTTTGGGACAAATGGTATTGAATGGGTCAAGTAAATGGGTGATTTACTCCCTAGTAGTGTTTCACTAATCTCACTCATTAAAATGACACAATAGAGAACATGGAAAAAAGAGGCTCGATATTTATAATAAATTATGATACAAATATTACACATACACACACATACCATAGTCTCCCTTCCCCTATAATATAATGAAAACTCCCTTATTCCATTAAATAATTTATAATAAAGACATCTCACATAGAAGGATCATTGCTTGGATATCACAAATCTCTGATCTTCTCAAGGCTCTCTTTAATCTCTTCTCTAATCTAGAGATGGAATTTTATCTCCCAAATTTATTGAAATATCCTTCCTCTACCTTGGGTTATTGGGATGACTCTCCAACACTATTCAAAAATTTACTTCTAATATTGGTGGGCTAACACTGACATCCTACCACACCCTTCGAGCTCTGTTTATCTTGGGAAATGGTGATATGTTTTCTTGATTTGGGAAATTAATTTTTGTATATTTAAAACACAAAAAAAAATCATTGGTTTCTAAAATTATTATTTATGCAACCATTGTATTGGTTTTACAACCATCATGGTTATCTTGTATCCACCAACTACACAACATTAATTTTAAAACTTCCACCTGCATGAAGTGGTGATTTTTTCATGCTCCAAGGAAAATTTATTTTTGACCAATGAAACATGACTAAAACTACCATTAATATATTTAATTTACATGTGTTATTATTCTCATGTTCTCCAATTTTATGTTGATCTTCCTCCACATGATCAACATTTTTTTCAAGAGATGACTAGTCACAAAACAAAAAATAAATGTGCATAAGTACTTGAACCCATGTTTTTGAATGATGAAAGATAGATTGTGAACTTGGATACTCTTGAATATAACACTAAGTTTAAAATAAATTTTCCATTATTTGTTTCTCATGAACCCTTTGATACCTCTTCAATGGTTTTTCTATGTTTTGAAACTTTAGTTTCACTCATCTAACATATGTCTTCATTTTATCTATCTTTTCACTTCACTAAGTAATAAAATTACTCTATACCTCTTTTATTTGTGTAATCCATGTATCTAATGTGGTATTAATATCCTCCTTTGTTCTCTCCAAAAATTACTAATTATAATATATACTTGAATAATCATAAATTGATCCTTCTCCCATTCCTTATCCCTCCAAATAAAGGTACAAATTCACTATATTTAAGATATGTGAAATATAAAATACATATAGTATCTTAATATCATAATCATTTAATGATAACCTTCATAAAATTCTAAAATAAATAATTTTATTCCACTACAACTTATTAAATTATTTTTTGAGAAATCTCTCCTTATAGAAATGTACCAATACTAAGTCACATCTACAAAAACAAATTCTCTTATTCTCTAATCAGTGTGATTATTATACTTCATTCTATTCTCCTCCAATATTCTCTTCACATCCATGTGCACATCATACATATTTTTTGTGTAGTATTATGCTTAAACACTCCTCCTAATATATGTTGTGCTTCTCAAGTCAGACGATTGTAAAGGACTAAAACCATAGACAATATGAAATGGAATCATATTTTCACTTATATTTCATGAATATTTTATGAAAATTTAGCTTGGGCCAAAGTGAAATCCTATTATTCGGGATTATCTCTAGCCAAACATCTTAAAAATTTACTAAGACTATGATTTTTTACCTCTATTCTCCCATACATTTGAAGATAATAGGTTGAACTAAAATCCATTTTTTCCCCTAGTTTCTTCCATAATGTCTTCCCAATGTCCAACAAATTTAATCTATTTATCTAATACAATGATTCTTGGTAACTCATATAATCTCATAACTTATTAAGAAAACAAACTTACAATATTCATGGCATCACTAAGATTTTTACATGTTATAAAGCATGTCATTTTAAAAAATCTATCCACTACAACAAAAAATATGGTCATTACCCCTTTGGGTTCCTAGCATCCCAAGAATTAAATCTATGTTCAACTCTTCCTATGGTCTCTCCAATTTTTATAATGGTTGATACAAACCATAATTCTGAAATTTCCCCTTAGCATGTTGGCAAAACCTAAAAAATTTCATGAAATTATTGGCATCCATGCTCATCCTTGTCTCATATTAACATTCACTCAGTGGCACTAATGTTTTATCCATACCAAAGTGACTAGATAGACATCCTCTATGCTTTTACTTCAATAATTTTTCCTTCATATAACCTTGGTATATACATAAATTCTTTTCCTTGAATAACAATCCATATTGTATCATATATTCCAACCATGATGTTTTTTCCATGCTTGTTAGATTTACATATCTTAGAAATCCAAATAATCCTAATATAATTCATTCACTGAATCAAACCCAATGAATTCCACTCTTAGCATATTCAGAACAATATATCTTCTACTAAATGCATCCACAAACTTATTGGATTCCCTAGTCCCATGTCTCAAAACTTAAAAGTAACTTTGAATAAATTTAGCCTATTGGTTTAAATTATTTATAAATTTTAATGCCTAATGATCCATGTAAAAAAAATTCCTTTGGAAAAAAATAATTCTTCCACTTCTTAAGAGTTTAAACCATTTCGTATAATTCTTGGTCATAGACCAAATACTTTTGCTTCGATTCATTAAATTATCACTAAAGTAAACAATAGGCTTACCTTTTTGAATTTATACTTCTATTTTTTCCATTTTCATCACATTAAACTTGAACACACTAAAATTAGGTAATGCCAATAATGGTCATTTCATTACTTCATTCTTCAAATACTAAAATCTATCTTTGTTAGATTAGTCCATTTGAACTTACTTTTATAAACATTCATTTCTTCTATAATGGGGCACATATACCACTGTAGACACTAAAATTCAATCATATAAATGCTTGATAATGTTATTCCTTGACATATTTATCTTACTTAGTCAACTCGACATTCTGATAACCATTTATATGTATGAAATTCTTCAATGTATTTAAATTGTATAACATCTTCTAGACTTCCCTAATTTATTTTTATTCATCCTTAATTAGAAGATACTTTACTATCATTCCAATTTTTTAAGCTTTTGTCCATTCTATATAAGTGTGCACTAGGTAAATAGGGACACACTATGCACTTTTACACTAGTGTGAACTTGCCTACATTTATATAATGGCTAGTTTTTAAAAATGGTATTCTTCTAAATGGTTTTCATGGGCATGAAAATAGTTCAAATATAAATATATATATATATATATATATATATATATATATATATATATATATATATATATATATATATATATATATATATTTTCCTATAATAACACAAGTGTTACCTGATGATGATATCTTATTAGTGAGTGAAATGAGTGTTATAAGTTGGAGGTCTTAGGGTCCATTACCTAGGATGACCACTCTCTATCATCATTCCACACTTAGCTATGGTGGGTTATTCATGAAAAGTATCCACAATGTAATGGGCTACCGACTTAGTGTTTAATGTGATGGGGGTCAGCCTATGGCTTGAAACCTATGTTTAATATGACAAAACAAGTCCATAGCTCATTAATAGGGATACTATTCACCACTAGTTTGGGAATTCTGGTTACAAAATGTCTATGGTACTAGGTCCATTTCAAAAATATTGATACCCCAAAATTTACATGGCTAGGGATACTTTTCACTATTGGTTTGAGAATTCTAATTACAAAAATGTTTATGATTCTAGGTCCATTTCAAAATTATTGATATCCCAAAATTTTATAAAATTATAACTATGATGGTGGTAACAGTGATACATCAAGCATAGTTGAAAGGGAAGAGTGTGGCAGTAGTGGTAGTGATAGTTTTTGGTGAATAGGGGTGTAGGCAAGTTAGGGGATAGGAGATCAAGTGATGGAGTGGGAAAGAAGAGGAGGATGAGGATGGATTAGATCAAGTATAAGAATGTGTTAGGGCAATATTGGTGGAGTGTGGGTTAGTGCTCAGCTAGAGTCAAGATAGGGGTGGAGTAAAAATCAAGGTTTTGTTCAAGTTTTGTCTTCCTCTGAGTAGCTTGTTGTAGGTTTTGAATCTCAACTAGATGTTTTAGGGTTTGTTCAACTAGGTGAAGATAGTGATCTATCAATAGGTGGATCTTTTTTAGAGAAGAAAATAGTTGGAGATTTTATAGGGGTGGATAGGGTTTGACTTAAGGATCTAATGTACTCTAGTTGCACTAATATCTCTGACCCATTTCATACTAGTGGAATTTTTTGCAAGAAAGTTATTCTCAAGGCTCAACCTAGTTCAAATACAATTATTATCCCCAGAAGCCAAATCCCTTTAGAATTTTTTTTAAGAGGAAAAAGTTAATATGGAGGGGGTTAAGGGTACTCTAAAAGTAGAAATTTCTTAGAAGAAGGCTCTAGAAATAGGCTATCTTGGTGATGTTACCTTGATTTTCTTTGATACTCCTCCTATTCTAGAAATTTTAGACTCAGAGATTTCAATGGTTGATTTGAAAAGGGGAAGTAAATCTTTGATTGGTAGATGTGTTGGGAAACAACCATCTTGGGAAGCTCTTCAATAATGGGGTTTTAGATCTTGGCCTTAGTTAAAAACTCCTATAACTCTTCTATCAAATGATTTATTTTCTCTTCAATTTAAATCTATAGAAGATAAATATTTTATTTGGAATAATGGGCCTTGGTTTGTGGTAAATAAGGGGTGTTTGTTTTCCCCTTGGCACCATTTTTTAACCTAGCTACTTTGATTATCTTACAAGCCCTGATATGGATAATATTTTATAATCTTCCCTTGGTTATACGTGATCTTATTCTTTTTAAATAGATGGTGAGTAAGTTGGGTATTTTTGTTAAGATTGATGAATCCATTGAAGCTAAACTAAGTTTTTTTAGAGTGTGTGTATTGGTTGATTTATCCAAACCATTGCACCATTCTATTCAAATCTCTTCCTCTCATGAAGTGTGGTCTTAATTTATTAATTTTGAAGGTCTTCCTTTTAGATGCTTCAAATGCAATCAAAATGACCACAAGATTGTTGCTTTTATTGAGAATGGTTTTAAAGGATCCCAATATTCCATTATTAAAAAGTGGGTAAGAAAGGTTGGGTTCTCAAATCATGATTTGGTTCATATTCTATAGTTCAAGGATAAATCCAAATATGTTGAACCCCTTTCTTTGGAAATCTTTCAGGAGGTTCAGGATTATCTAAAAAATAATGAGGTGTTGATGATAGTGGATGAATGGAATGATTTGGAGTTAAGGTATCCTTCATCCAAACCGTTAAAGGAAGTAGTTGATATGGAATTTGGACCAGAGGAAATACACAAAGATTCTCCATTAGTGGATAGTTTCCAACATAATGAATTTTTAGAAGAGGAAAGGGAAGGATGGGAGGAAGAAGAATATCTTGGAAGTAGGGATTCTTTTTCTATTTCTTAGAGGTCCTGTGATCTAAAGATTCCTAATTTTGGTAAGAAAGGGAAGATGGGTAGGAAAATAAAATAAAAACGATTATAGCTAGATGCTTAGACTTTTATTATTGGTGGTACTCAATGGACTATGGAATCTTTTCTTTCCAGTAGGAGAAGAAAATTACAAGAAGTAAAAGGATGATTAAAAAGCTGACTTTGATGAGTGGTATAGTTTTAGGCTGAAGAATTACTTTTGTGTTTTGGTGTTTTCTTAAATGTTTGTATTAAATATGGAGCTTAGTTATTTATCATGATCTTATCTAATTTGAACAGGTTCTAGAGGTTTAATGGTCTATTTTATTTATTATTTCAATTTTTTGGGAAGATTGGACCTTCTATTATGATCCAGAATTGGTTTTGGCTCTAGTTAAAAGTGGATATCTAGTTTTAAAAAAAACATATCAAGTATCTCACTTAAAAAATTGATTACTATATCTAACACTCTCTTGAAAAGGGTAATTTTAGAAGTAATTATTTATTCAACAAAGAGCTCTACTATAATTTATCTAAAATAATATAGTCATTGGCCAAGTTAAAATTATTTTATTGTAGGTTGAGGCCATCCTTTGTCAAGTATTATAATCAAATTTTTAGTTGTATTTTATATGATCTTCCCCATGGGGAGAACTACATCAACCTTAGGTCTATTCAGACTATGTAGACATCACTCCATCAATAAGGGGTTTTCTAAGTATAGCTCAACCATATCCCACTTCCCCACTTTTTTCCCCTAGTCATTTGATCTTATTTGTGCCCTTGTGAAAGTTAGGGTTTTTATTTTACAAGTGATATGCACATATAAATAGTCTCTACACAAAATCAAATAATATTTATATAGAATTGAACCAATCCATAATTTTAGATCCAATGCACATTCAACATAGATAAAGTCACACTAGCAAACAAACACACATTGTGACATCATCTAGATATTACACACTTATCCTAGAATATAATTAAGCACTATTTTGAATTAACACTATGTTTGTAAGTTTTTACCATTAGTTTTATAAAGTCAACCAATTAATGAATAATACAGTCTGAATACATCAAATTTCAAGGACATCTCTCTAACCCTAACCATAGTTGTTTTTAGTAATTTAAAACTTTTATAAATTATGTATATCGCTATATTTTTACAGTAGGGTGTCTTATTTATCTTCCTAGATCAAATTTCAAGTTTACATTAATTTAGAGTTAATTTTATTTACTAATTAAATCTAAGGGTAAACATTTAGGTGGACCTAATGTTAGAATAAAACATTGATTTTACTTCTTGTTGAATCCTACAGTTTCAATTTAGTTTTATAAATTAATGACACTGAAAGAATAAAGTCTTCAACCTTGGATATTATATGTAACATAATGATTAAAATTTTCAACCTTGAAATAATCTGACACTAAAAAAGTTTGTCTTTTCACCTTAGATAAATATCGACACAAAGGCTATTTCTTTCAACCTTGGGTTTAAAATTTTATCTCCTATACAAAAAAAATCACTTTTTATTTTTAGTTTATTTTATTTACTTTTTCTTGTTTTAAAAATATATTTTGACATTTTTAAAACTAATTAACTACTATCGTGGAAGGATACATGATGTCTTATTTATAGACATCATGGTATGAAGTTTTTTCCCAATACTCATAGCCATAATATATATTTAAACAAACAATTTTGTTTTCACTTGACTCATGGTATATCTAAACACTTAGGATCCCCTTGCTTACACCAAAAAGAAATCTATACCATCCATATGCTTTTATAGTGTAGATGTAAGAAATTAGCCCCAAGAAGTTACTCTGAACTTACCCTCAAAACTGGGTTTAGTGGGATATGGGCATGGTTATACCTCCATAGTTAGTTCTTGAAAATATTTGGTTGATGCTTTTCAATGGATAATTAAATATATATGATATCCTACAAGTCATTCAAGACTTGTGTCTAGATCACCCTTTCATTCTTGATTTTTTTTGCTTGATTTGTCTTCTTAGATAGTGGTTTTTCTTGATTCATTGCTTATGTTACTTTAAGTTATATTGTATGCCTCTAAGTAATATTTATAAATTAATTATTACTCATTTTTCATATATGGAACTCCCTTTGATTTATTCTGAAATGGAAAGTCATGATGAAAATGAAGTTTACATTGAAACTAATAACGATAATACTAATGAGGAAATTGATGATGAGTTAGAAACACACATTGATACAAGTTAGATTAATAAATTAGATCAAGAACAAGTTAAATAATTATCTACATTTCATCAAGGTCTCCAAAAGTATCCCCATAATATCAATAACACCATCCACACACTTTTTGAATCTAAAGCTATACCTCAAGATAATTTGGCTTCCTCTTCCCAAGTTTTTCCCTTTTGCATTCTAAAATCCCCTACTTCTAATTTTTTTACTCTTACCATTGAGTCTATTCCTATTTATACACCTTTAGTCATCTCTACAACTTTATCCCTTGATCTAGTAACATATCAATTTTTCCCTCAATTATTTATGCCTATGCCTACTCATATTAGCTATACCCCACCCATCACTACAACCAATATTTTTTTTGAGGAATCCACTCTCCTCTCACAATCCAATATAGCCAATATTAACAAAACCATTTATCATGCTAAGCCTTCCTTATATTATGTTACCTTTTTTTCATAACCCTTTGGCTCCTCAAATTACATCCTACCCTTTCTCAATTGGCTTTGTGGCTCCCAAGCTTTCTCTTTATGAAGGCAAAAGTGATCCTGAACATTAGTTGCATGGTTTCCATGCAACTTGCCTAGATTATACAGATAATGACATATTTTCAACTAAGAGATTTCCAATAAGCCTCAAGGATTATGCTATTAGGTAGTTCTATGATCTTCCTATCTAATAAAATATAAATTTCAACCCTTTGTAAAATCATTTTTTATCACCTTATTCTATCAATATTGGTGAGAAGTTATTCTATATTCATTTTCAAAGATCAAACAAGGTAAAAATAAGATACTTAGTAAGTATGTGATAAGATACAAGATTATGCTTGCCACAATGTCAAACCAAATAGTAGATAATGAGATTTAAGACATTTTTACTCAAAGTTTTCTCAATCCTCTTCAAGATTATATAATGTTTGATAGGTTTAAATAATTTGATGAGATATATTACACATTTAAGGAACATGAGGTCAAATATATTACATTGAACAAGCTCAAGTATAGCTCTAATGTTCCTTATATATCTATTATCATGTTTCAAGGAAATCCCAATTACAAGAGAAAACCTAATGAAATAAAAAAAATGAGGTCAAAGCTATAGTTAATGATATATCTCAACCACCACCTAAGCTTCATCTACAAGATCCACCAAGGAGTAAATCCTCAATGCTACCTTTACCTCCTCATGTGCTACTACAAACGTTTCTTGAATGTCATGTTATTACACTTATTACATAATTAAAAATAGATGAGATCATATTTTTTTATTATCATATATGTGTGGGAAATTATAATAATAGATGTTTGAATCTTAAACATAAAATTAAATATCTAGTTGATGAGAATATTAATGGCATTAGTACATCTACTGAAGAGGCTAAGCCACAAGTAAATGAGAATACAAAGATAAAAATGTATCAAGATCTTTTTCTTAATCATGAGGGATAGGATAAAAAGTAAAATCCCAAAGTGAATTATGCATATAATGTTCACCCTTCTCCATATTCATATAGGCATCCACTTGATAGCATTATTAGTATAATTAGAAGCAAGTTAACATTTCTCCCATATATTACATTTAATGATACTAAAATTATTGATGATGATTTTGATAAACATGCATTATTCATTAGAGCATCATGAAACATATTCATAGTGTTATGGTAGATAATGGATCAAGAAAAAACATGTGCACTATAACACTTTTGCATTTTCTTGGTTGTACAGAAAAGGATATACAATAGACATCTAGAGTTGTTAAGGCATTTTATGGACATACATAAGACACTATTGGACACATTATTTTTCCTTTGTAAGTTGCTCCTCTCATATTTCCCACTTCTTTCTTAGTGTTACCAAGAACATGTGTATTTGATATGTTATTGGGAAGACCTTGGTTACAAAAAATCACAATAGTTCCTTCTACAGTTTAAAAGCATCTAAAGTATATTCATGTTAATAAAGTGGTTAAAATTTAAAGAATTGAATATGAATATCTAGGAACCTATGGTACTTAATTATATTCCACATGAGTGGTTTGTATAGTTATTGAGAAAATTGGTATCTATACTACTATTTAAGATCATGCTTCACATTCAAATAGGTATACTCCAAAATCATTTTTTACATATATTCATGAACATGATCATATTTAAGTTTCTTTACCTACTAATGAGAATGAAGATATTTCAGTTATTTAAACTATTATTTAATATAACATGATTACACAGGAGCATTAACATTTAGAAATACATAAAAATATTAATACTCTCACACATGTACAAATTACTTAGAAGGATCTTACATAGGTACAAGTTGTTACCTCAAATCCTCTCATGCATAAATATACATATTTGGATAGATATATGAACAATGATTTTTAAGGTTACTTTATAACACATATTTTTTATTTAGATTCAGAATCTTCTATAGTTGGCACATTTTATATTCCAAAAGAGATTATTCCTTTGTATCAAGAAGTTGGGTACACACATGAACATCTCATTGATGAGATAAGTGGTTGGAAACATTCTATCATTCCCTCCCACTCTACTAGTTGTGTTGAGGGCCTTGATTAGATTATTTTCTTAATACTTAATTGTACATAACCTCTTTGTTACCAATCTTCTATTGCTTATTCTTCTACACCCGATCCACCTTCTTATAGCCCTTTGTTTTATCTTTTCAGTTTGGATCACTTGATCCTTTTCTTGCTTCAACCCCATTTGAGCAACCCAAAACAATCATCTTACTAAGCTTTTAATATACATATCTTTCATGGAAAGTCATTTTATTATTATTGCACATATATATATGCTCTAAGCTATAATATGTAATTTCATGCTCACATATACCTACTTTTACATGGACATGCTTACCATTTTTGTAACACTACATTTACACTCAGGGAATCTCATATGCTTTCATCCCTATCATGATTTGCTTTAGCACCTTGTTGAGGGTTGTTTAAACCTTTTCCTCCTTATACTATTGTAACAATTTTTATTTTTATTTTTATGACTTTTTCAACTTTCACTTATGTATGATTATTTATTTTTAAATATGTCAAAATACAAAAAACATTAATATATTCTAAAAATACAAAAAATTAAAAATATTTACAAAAAATTAAAAAAATGGGACTTGTAGGCATATTTTCATGTCATTGGATATGTCTTTGCTTATGTTATTTATATTTATATTTAAGTAAATAACATATTTTCACTACATAATTATTCTCATAAGGTATATAAGTTTCCAACAAGACAAATTTCATAGTGTAAAATAGGATTCATATATAATAAAAGCTTTCATGATTGGCAATTTTTATATACGATCAATTTGGACAAAGTCATAGCATGAAGACAATGGCACACTACACACATGTCCCCCATTGTGCACCTATCCATGTGCATATTTGCTATTTATTTTCAATGACAACACTATCATATATATTCATTCCACATTTATTACACATAAAACAAAATGCACATTTAGACATTAGTCAAGTTTCAAGCTACAACATACTTTTACATAGTTTCAATACCAATCAAGCATTTTACCCAACCATCTTGCTTAGTTTGGGGAATCGAGTTGTTATATATGAAAATATTATATTTTTTATTTATCCACAACCTATTTTCCATGATGATTGATAAAAAAAACAAATGTTTGAATATTTCATTCTATATTCACATATGTCTTGGTGAATATGCTACTTGCTAAACTAAATCATAGATGCCTATGCTTAACTCATTCTAGATTTATTTTTTGTATGTTTCTGTCATAGTACTTATTTTTATTTCATATCATGATTAAATTTCTTTTTGATCATTGTATGTGGCCCTTAGCCTTGTGTATGTTCAACATACACCTTGATTATATGACACAATCATGCCTTGTGAATGTAGCCTTTGGGTCTTTCATGCTTTTATGAAATTTTCATGTCTCTTGTATTTAGCCTTTGTTCTCATTGTGTGATATCTACACAAAAAAATTACACTCTTTGTGACATTTACATTTACCTCATATGTGGCATCTATGCCTTATTGCATGACAATTGTGTGACTATGTATACATAATTTTTATTCAGCTACTATGTGTCATGATTCTTATCATGGACTATTATGTATCTACTTATCTATCTATGGTTCCATGATACATATCATGCACATATAATATATGTGCTTCAATGCTTCACTTTTGAATATACTATGTTCACAATACATATACAAAAAGTGTGCATTTTACATGTTTCTTTCATTACTAAAATGATATCTCAAACTTACATGATGCAAATAAAATATGATTTTTTTTCAAATTCTTCAATTTTACATCTATAAGATTTACATACAAATTACATATATGCAAATTCTATTACATGCTTATCTATATTTCACAAATACCCTAACTTTTTATTGTGAGACAAGTGATTTGGAGGCAATATCCCTCATCTCAAAATGGGGGTATCACAATAGGATCTTACAAGCAATACATTTTCATATTTAGCAACTTACAATGTGCAAACATCAAAATTTTCAAATTACGGGTTCATTTGGCTTGCTTATGCACTCCACTCATTCAGTTACTTGAGCACAAACACACTTATGTGAAGAAAGTTACAAGGATTCAAACAAATTTCCAAATATCACATTTGAAACTTTATTAAGTATAGGTACCATGATATGCATTCATGACCAATCTACTATTTTTAAAAGATCAATTTTTCTCTTTTTTCAAGAATAAAATATCAAGTTTCAAGGATTTATAGTTTGAATCTAGATCATTCTTTATTGGTGTGATTTATATTTTTTAAGTGAACCACATTTGAGATTAGTGACACTCCATGTCTTGTTTTCACTATAGTGAGCCATATAATTGCTCCCACTATTCTTTTTCAATTCAACAAGTGGGTCATATGAGAACTTAGTGATGATTACTAATTTGGTTTCACATTATAAAAACTTTGTTGGTTCCCATCTCTTCACACATTTTAGAGTAATATATGAGGGTTGGAGCATATATCTTTACAACTCAAGCATCTACATTGATTCTTCAAAGTGATATTTTATCACTCTCCGTTCAAAACATCTCCACATGCCTTAATAAGGGGGCATTCACATCTCCATGAAAAATACAAACTGTGTATACATAATCACATATCATATTTCCTTTACTCTATTAATTTATGCATCGCTAGAATTAAGGGGGAGAAAATGTAGACACTAAAACTTAATCATATAAATTCTTAACAATGTTGGTCCTTGACATCTTTATCTTGTTTGGTTAGATCACCATTCCAATAATCATTTATATATATAAAACCTTCAAAAGTCTTGAAATGACTGAGAACATCTTATAGAATCCATAGTTTATTCATTTTCATCCCTAATCAATAGATAATTCACTGACATTCCAATTTTAGAAGCCTTTATCCATTCCAGACAAGTGTACATTAGGTAGACAAGGACACCCTACAAACATATCCACTAGTGTGGACTTATTAAAATGTTATAATGGATAGTTTTTCAAAATGTCATGCTTCCTAACATCTTTCTCATATGCAAAAATAGGTCAATTATCATAAATAATTAAAATATTCTCTTATAAGAACACATCAAGTGTCAAACTTGAAAAATCGGTTAATTTATCTAATAATCTCTTACAAAATTCAATTTCAAAAGTAATTAAGTATTCATTTATATCTATACTAAAAATTGTTTTAGTAATACAGTCACTAGCCAAGTTAAAATTATTTTCTTATAGGTTGAATCCATCCTTTGTCAAGCATTCTAATCAAATTTCTTGTTTTATTTTATATGATCTTCCCCATAGTGTGAACTACATTGTCCTGAGGACCATTCAGACTATGTAGGTAACATTTATTTAATAAGGGGTTTTCTAAGGATAGCTTATCCATATCCCACTTTCCCACTTTTACCCCTGGGTATTTGATCTTGTTTATGTCCTTGTACAAGCTAGGGTTTTGGTTTTGTAGGTGATATGTATATAAATAGGCTATGTGAAGAATTAAATAGTATTAAGATAGAAATGGACCAATATAGAATTTTATATTCAATGCAAAGTAAACATATACAAAATTTAACTAACAAATAATGATGTATTTTAACCTCATCTAGCTACTACACACTTGTCTTAGAATTAAAAAAACATTGTTTTGAATTAAGATTATGTTTATAGGTTTTTATTAGCATTTTAATATAGTCAAAGTCAATGAATTAGTAATATACTTTGAATAAATCAGATTTTATGGACATCTCTCTAACCCTAACCCCAGTTTTTATTTTTAGTGATTTACAACTTCTATGAATTCTGTATATCACTATATTTTTACAATATTTTGTATTATTTATCTTCCTAGATCAGATTTCAAGTTTACATTACTTTAGAGTTAATTTCATTCACCAATTAATTCTAAGGGTAAACAACCACTAAAGTTTCTAATAAATTTACAATATAAACTTACCAATAAATGAAAAAATCTATCCTCAAACTATTTTAACTAAATTTTGGATTTGGTATTCTAAAGAAGCCACAACATTAAGTCTAGTTAGATTGTATAAAATATGTTTCAATTAGGAAAATAAGATTGTAGTAATAGAGTATAAATAATTTATTGTAATTTATTATTAATGGAATAACCTAAAATATAAGATACTTTTCTTATTTAGGATCTTTATAGGTATGTGACAATGTAGAATCATCAAGAAGGCTCTTTAGAGGCTTTGTGTTGACTCTGATCACAAAATAAACTACAAAACCTAGTTCAAGGATTTAAATGTTGGATGGATGCCTATGGTAGTGAAATTTTCTATGATTTAATAAATTATTCAAAGAGACTTGTGAAAATATGAAATTTAAGATTACTATGCCTCCATTTTTAATTAAATCGGGTATATTTAGATTTATTTAGACATGTACAAACAATTATGTTTTCCTTATATTCTCCTTAAAACCATAACTTTCACCCTTGAGATGAACATGACCTAGAAAAATGGATTAGATATAATGGTTTGAGCTGACCTAAACTACCCCCAAATGAATGTCTAAGTTTTTCCTATATTATAATATTGAAAAGGGCTCAAACCACATGCACTTATCCCTCCTAGTTGATTGTGTGCAATCAATGTAATATTATCATTTTGTATAGTAATTAGTATGGATTTGAATACTTGAAAACACATGATTTTGACTATGTAATAATATTTATACTTGGATTAGGGCTTGTTCCTTTGATATATATCATATTTGGAAGCTTTATGACATATCCTCTCAATATGTAGATGTTTTCCAGTGCTAGATAGTAATAGGCTTAAGCTACCTTTATATAGATAGTTTACTCTTTGGGTAATTTTCATAAAAACCAATATTTGAAATTTTTATACTAACTTGACCTGCACAAATGATTTGAATATGGGAAAATAGTCATTAAATGGATCATAAATGAGTCTAGCCAAAACATATGGCTAACAAGAACCATTTGACTATGGGTGAAACCATCTAGAAAGTAGGAACTAGTGATATGAGATCATGATAAAACTTGAGTAAGATAATATTCTATTTAGGGAAAGACTAGAGAAATCTTGTATATCAATAATTTAGGTAGTTTGGATCCATAAATAGGAGAATGTTTAGCAGAGAGTGTGAGTAAGAGTTAGTTATGTGCACATAAGTCATATATAACAAAACCTTGTTAAAATTGGGATTGTCAAGTATGCGACACCAAATATGAGTGTCTGCATTTCCCTAATTCTATTATAATAATTTAATTTATAGATTAAATGGATATAAAGAAATACCTAAGTGTAAATATGGTAGATGTGTTTAGGTAGGTGTTGAGTGTTGCACTTGATCTATACAAAAATTGTAATGAAAATATAGAAATAAATTTTTACTTATGATATTATATCTAAATTAAAAACATTGAGCATAGTTGAAATTGAAACAACTAGGAAACAATACACATGTATGCACATGAACCAAGTTGGCTTCTTGAGACAATGGAAAATAGGATGATTATATCTATTGGAGATGATTTTTTTTAAACTATGGGTTGAGTTAAATATGCCACAAACCTCATTGGAGATGGAAAACTACTTAGAAGTTAAGTCATGTAGAACCTCAAGCATACTACTCATTATATTTTCTTCTAGAGAATGGGGTTTTCCATGGGGTCAAAAAAAAAGAGAATTTGTAAATCTAATTAAGTTTTCTAAATCATACACTATTGAAAAATTATAATATTAAATCTAATAATTTGAGTGTAGCTAAAAGCTAAGTAGATATTGATTAAATATTTTTTTAGAATGGCTCACATATTACCTCTATCTAATAACATGTGTAATCTAAGTACTATAACTTATGCCTAAAATATCATAATATATTAAAATTATTCACATTTGCCTTAGATATGCCCCCTCTTTAATAATTTGTATAAAATGAGTCATGACATTTTTGTAATAATATTATACAACTTGTAAAATGTCACTCATAATCCTATAAAATATTTGACATATGCCTTGTATATACCCCTAGTCTATGTAAAATCTATAATAATCTACATAAAACCTATTCTAATCTACATAAACATGTAATAATTTGAATAATAAAGTCCCAAAATATGAATTTTATATACCCAAATCCCAAATATATTTGTATAGAGGACCTAATATCTAAGACAAACCCACCATGTATGCCCCCCTTTTGAGGTGAGGTTTGTATCCTAAAAATTACTCATCTCAAAAGAAAAGATCTATATGTATCATGTTATATAAAAATAGATGTAGGCATGTAAATTGTATACTAACATGATTATATTGTCATCATATTAATATTAAATTATCTAAGAATATATGAAACATGTATCCTAAGGCGTACAAGTGTCATGTCAAGATAGATATATCAATGAGATATATAGTGAAGAGTCAACATAGCAATGAATATAGATAAAATAAGTAATAAATACACATAAGATGCATTATATAAATCAAGGCATTGTATATAATAATAATAATAATGTGTGATATAAATCATAATGTCATAATCTCAACAAACAAATCTAGATATGTCCATTAATATATAAAAAAGTCATACACAATGTCATGTTAAGGACACACATAAGTAATCATAGAAACATAGATGATAACACAAAGTCAAATAGAGTAAAGAGTCACACAATGAACACTCAATGTCATGAAAAATAAGGATCACTCATAAAAAAAGGAATGAAATGAACATCCATAATCACATATATTCAAATTCAACAAAGAAAGAGTCACACAATGTAATATACAACAACATCAAAAATGCATATAAAAATAAATTTTAATCTACATAATTAATGTATACAATAATCACATATTATATAATATAATATCCATATAAATAACACTTTAATTAGTATGAGTTGGAGTGATCCATGTATAATCAGTGTAAATATATCAATATGATTAATGGAAATGGTCATAGAAAGATGTAACCTACGTAAAATATGCCTATATGCCCCCAATGTAAGCATGCCCCCAATTTAATAAATGTAATATCACTCATATATACAATTAAATGCATGTGCATAGAAAAACTAGATATACAATCTACCAAATGTGATAAATCATAAAGAAATCATGTAAACTCAATAATATATGTCATGCATAGTTCTTAATTTTTAATTTTTTTTCTTTTTTGTATATTTGATTTTTTTATAAAAATAAGTTATAAATTAATGATAACAAATGATACCATCAAGGTGATGCTCTTATATATGGCCTAGGTCAATCATGGTAAATATCACCCATCGAAAGTGAGTAGTAACACATCATTATCAGAATCTGGTATTTTTTTGATGTTGTAACCTATCCATCATGGTCATCATAAATCATATGATCCTATGTATGTTGCATAACTCTAATAACCATGGTATTTATATATATATATATATATATATATATATATATATATATATATATATATATTAAGTATTATAATGAGCATGTGTTCATTGTGGAACACATGGAGAAACATCTGTAACTATAAACAAGATGTGTTGGAGTAGGTGTTTGGTAAATTGGGATAGACCTATAAGATAATGGAAATTGAAGTGTGGATATCCTATGAAAATTAATTAATTTTGTCTAAGCTAAATATTTATAATTAACCTATATAGGATTTATATGTAGATGTGGAGTAGCCTTCCAAGGGAAGGTCTATGGTTGAATATGATACTCAAATGGTATACCTGAAACTATAACAACCCTGATTTTATGTAATACATTACACATCTATGTATGATGATATTTTTTAATAGATATTATTTATCAAATTACATTCTAACAACATTTTTAATTCTCTTATATTTGGTAGAATAAGAAATAAATTAGTAGTTGATTAGAGGCCTACCTTAAGTGGTAGTACAATTCTCCCAAGAGGGTTTCATTTATTTATATCAAATACTTTGAATATATTTTTTGTATCCATCTCTGTATATCCAAGACTATTAAGGAGTGTGATATTATATACATTTTTTCTTGAACCATTATTTATCATCATTTAAGTATAGATTTTGAGTCAATTCATGCTCACATAAACAATAGCGCATGACTAGAATCATCATTGAAAATCTCATTGTCATCAAATATGATAGTAGGTATGTGTATCTATATACTCTTAATTTTACCAATAATATAATTCAATGGATGATCCTCCTCAGTCATAGAAGCATAATATATTAAATGCACTTTTGGCTTAGTGGTAGCCTTTTGTGTCACATGATTAGAAAGGGGGTTAGATTTTTCTTTATTTTCACAATACCATTAGGATGTGTCCTTGACTCATTTTTAGGTGCATTAATCTCAATAATTTTTTCATCTATCATATCTTATATCTAATTTAGAAAATATATTCATTTATTAGTTGAATGACTTATGCTTTGTTGATGATCCTATTATGTGTTACTATTGAATCAGTTAGATTGAGGTGTACTCATATAAACCTATTTGTGGGGAGGGAGAGCTATAATATTTCACTCAAGTAAATTTTATATTATACTATGTGGAGGTTTTGATAACTATAAAAAATGCCTCCTTTGAGGAGTTAATAAGACAAGCCAATCAGGAGGTTGTTAGACTTTGATGACCATTATTTTCTCATATTTTTTAATATCATTTACTTTTGAATTGAAATTTGGTTTATTTTAAAGATTTTTAGCAAAAGTGGTAAGAGGGTTAGACCCATAATTTATCTTATTCATAGTAAGGAGTGTAATTTATAGTCCTTGATTGTATGGTATAATCCATCAAAATATTTGAATCATTTAAACATAATGGACTCATAGAGTGAGGAAAATAAGATTTTATTGAATATATATTGTAAATAACTATCAATCATTTATTTTGTCATCTTATATTGTATATTATACTAATGGATCACATGTTCAATGATAGGCTCATTGGGTCCTAGCTTAAGTTTTATAATCTAAGCATATGACATATTATCATTGTTGTTGATTGAAAAATGTGCTAAGAACTGATCAACCAAGGGATTGAAGGCATGGACTGGTTGAAAAGGGAGGTCATAAAACCAACACAAGGAATAGTCTTTAAAAATTCAATCACTTATCATTCCACACATAGTCCAAACATGCTATGTGAAAGGCTATAAGGTGTTTCTTGGTATCACCCATACCTTCATGTGTTGTAAGAATAGGTGACCAAATTATTGTAGTAAGGGATAAAATAATATCTTAGAGGCTAATGGATTATGTAGTTATTATTAATAATTAGTTGCATGGCCCACCCTATAATAACCTTGTTCTAATTGTAAAACCTTAATTTTAAGATCAAGAATTATTTGCATAGGGATCTTAGTGATAAGCATAGAAAACTATGTAGTAGTAGATGGAATCACATGAGTAGAAACCATATAATGTATGATATATAAAGCATCATAATAATATAATGATAACCTTATTTTTTACCCACATAGTGGGTGGGAATAATTTATGTAACCATAGGTATAGACATTGGAATACTATAGTCATAGTAGTGGTCATAACACCTATTATGGAGTTTGTACCTATAAAAGGTATATCAATATTAGTGAAAGGCTCAAGTTATTAATTATCAATATTTATATTTTTTTATTTCATTTCTAGTTACATGTAATAATTCATAAATCATTGATTTGTATGAAAATATTGAGTTAATCATTGTGGATCTAATTCATCAAATCTACCATCCACATTAGGGTGATCATCTTAATAATCATTTTTAGATACAATATTCATATAAAGTTGTATTGGATGATGCATCCTACCTCTTGGGGTTATGATAACATGGACCTCCTTATCTAATATAAGCCTTGGGGAGAAAATAGGAAATGAATGGTATCCATCACTACCTTAAGGAGGAACTAAATAAGTAACACATGGAAGCCCTTAAGGTTCAACATTTATAAAATACATGTTACTAAGGAGAATTAAAAATTAATCATTATTAATTTCAACCTTAGTTTTATTTCAAATTATTTTAACCCATTTCATTATATGATTTTTAAATATGTTACATGTTTCAAGAATGAAATATGTAATAAACACTATGATATGTATAATTAGAAAATATAAACTATGTATATCAATTATATCCATTTCACAATGCCTAAACGAAGAAATTAACCACTCCAATAAAATCATGAATAATTTTAGATACTGTGTGTGTGAGATAGAGAGAGAGAGTGAGTGTGTGTGTGTGTGTGTGTGTGTGTGTGTGTGTGTGTGTGTGTGTGTGTGTGTGTGTGAGAGAGAGAGAGAGAGAGAGAGAGAGAGAGAGAGAGAGAGAGAGAGAGAGAGAGTCTAAAATTATTCATGGTTTTTTTGGGGTGGTTAATTCCTTAGTTTAGGCATTATGTAATTGATATAATGGGTATACATAGTTTATATTTTATAATTATATATATCATAGCATTTATTACATATTTCTTTCTTGAAACATGTAAAATATTTGAAAATCATGTAATGAAATGGGTTAAAATCATATACAATAAAACTAAGGCTGAAATTAATAATGATTAATTTTCAACCCTCCTTAGTAACATGTATTGTTGAAATGTTGAACTTCAAGGGCTTTCATGTGTTACTTATTTCATTCATCCTAAAGGTAGTGATGGAAACCATTCCTCCCCTATTCTCTCCCCAAGGCTTATATTATATAATGAGTTCCATGCTATCATAACCCCAAGAGGTAGGGTGCATCATCTTAGATAACTTTATATGAATATTGTATCTAAAAATGTTTATGAAGATGATGACCCTAATGTGCATGGTATATTATGTGTGTGTGTACATATATGCACACACACACACACACACACACACACACATGAAACCAATAGATTTGTTTTTAAAATAGACGTGTTTTTTGTCTTCTAGGCTGAATTTATGAAAAATAATAAATCCTTAATTCCAAAAAAATGTATATGATTTTGGGGGAAAATTAATTTTTTGATCCAATAAATATAAAAAAACATCTAAGTGTTTAAAAAATAGAGTCATTTTAAATCATATATGATCTAATTTCATCTCAGGGAAAGCTACAACTCTAATAAAGGGAACTATAATAGGAGAATGATAATGAAACCCTAGGACAAAATCAAAAAAAATAAAAATTACATTTATGATTAATGGAACTCATAAATTAGGTCTGTAACCATAAAACATAAATATTAAACCCTAATATGGTATAATTAAACCCTAATGGAACCTAAGTATTGTTGTGCTTGAGGAACAATACATACATGTAAGGTTTGAAAGATTGAAAACCTAAGAGAAAAATATCACCTATAAGGGAAAACCAAAAATCAAATATTAAAATGAGATGTATATATATAAATATGAAACCCTAAAAAAGTGAAATCAAGGTTAGCTAAGGTTTTCTATGTTCAAGACAAGGTATAGGTTCACCAGTATGTTTTAACTTATTTTGGATTTGGTAAGCTAAATAATCCAAAACACTGGGTCTAATAAGATTGTATAATATATGTTTAAATTAAGTAAATATAATTCTAATAGTAGATTATATCTAATTTATTAAAATTTAATTTATATGTATATAACCTAAAATATAGGGTACTTAACTTGTTTAGGCTCTATGTAGATCAATTACAATGTATAATCATCATAAAAGGCTTTGTAGAGGCTTTGTGTTGACTCAGATCAAGAAATAGATTGTGAAACCTATTGAGATAAATTTGGTGCTAGATAAACACCTATGGTGTCCAAATTCATCTGAATTCTATCATATTATTTGAAGATACATGTGCAAATTTGAGAGAGTTGGAAGCATTACATCTGTATCTATAAATAACTCTTGTATATTTAGATTTCTTTTGGCATATGAGAACAATTATATTTTCATTCTCTTTACCTAAAAACCCTTGCATAATTGATATGAATGTGACTTGTAAAAATGGATTACTTAATATGGGTTCTCTGACCTCAACCAGCTCCTAGTGAATGGCTAAGTGTTTCCCATATTCTAATACTCTAAAGATGCATCAAACTACACATAGTTATCCCATCGAGTTGATTATGTGTAACTAGTGCAATACTAGCATTTTTTCAATATTATGTATGGATTTAAGCAATTTAAAACAATTTTAACCTTGAAATGGTATTCATAATTAACTTAGGGCCTTCTCCTTTTAGGGGTTTTATATTTGGAAGCTTTAAGGCAATTTATCTTAATGTGTAGATATTTTCCAATGATAGATAGATGATTGATATACTAGTGCTAAATAGGAATATGTTTATGATAAATTTGTATAAATAGACAACTCTTTTGAAAATTTACCTCTAAACGAACATGTGAAATGTATGGACTAACCCATAGAAAGGATTTGAATCTAGGAAAATAATCAATAAAAGGTGCTTAGATGAGTTCGACCAAGGAAGATGACTCTAATAATGAGATCCATATAATTAAGGACAAAACCATCAAGAAAGTAGGAAATAATGATATAAGATAAGGAGATAGATTAAGATAATAAAAAATTTAGGTAGAGACTAGGTAAATATTATGTATAGTAATGGTAATTCTGGAATGTCAAGCCCATATATAGAAAAATGGTTAGGAGAAAATGTGAGAAAGAATTAGTTATATGTAAAATATTAATAATAATAGGATACTTATCTTTTTTACTAATATTCTATGGTCTAAGAATATGTGTGGGTGATAGAAAGGACTGAGAATGGATATGGGGTTGCTCATCTATGGAGCTCAAATTTCTATACCTACTTAAATGAGTCCATCAAAAAGTGGATGCCTATGCTATAAAAATGAATCTAAATCCTAACAATAGTGTTATGAATAAATGCAATCAATTATTTTGGCACAAATCATAACACCTTCTTTTAAATTATCATCCTATGTGATATCATAAGTTAGTTGTGTGTGCAAGTCTAGGAAACTTGTCTCCTTCACTCCAAAACTCTAGATCCACTATTAATACTAGTTTTAGACATAAAAAATAGGAATAAATATGGGTTGAGATCCACTATTGACACTATGAAAAGGGATAAAAATAGAAAAATATATCCTAGTTAGGTGTATGTGTGCAACGGTGTTGATTTTATGAATGAAACCTATGATCTAGCTTTTGACACTTACAATGGAAAACTTTACTTGGATTAAAATATTTAGAATAATAAATGGACCACTCCTTATGAGTGATTTTTTTATTTTTTGGATTTAGAGCAATCCATCTTAATGTGAAATTGATAAAATAGACTTGTTTAATACTTTATTGATAGATTCTAGAGAGTAATAGTCTTATAAATATTGTGTATAAACAAATGAATCTTTAGGTAAATTCTCAACCACTGATATGCAAAACATATGGCATAACCCATAAATATTTTTTGAATTTGTAAAAATTACTATTACTTGGCATAGGGCCAAGTTTGATAAAAATGGAGGGTTGTGTAAATACAGAGTTGTGTGAGTTTTATTAGAGGTTAAAATAAATAAAATAAAAATATTATAATGATCAAGATACATTTTAATTAATGTAATATTTAGATTAAGAACAAACTATGGAATTCTAGTATTTAACTGATAACAAATCGGGAAAGCTAGACCTATATAAGGAAAGTGAGTAGGATATAAGGGTGTGCAAAACTCATGTAAGGTAAGGATAATCAAGACTTGGCATTTTAAAATTTATAATACCATATTTTAGTGTCTAAAAATTCCCCTTTTTTATTATAGTGTTGGAAATGTTATACTAAAAGGATAAATATTGTCTACCTTAGTGTGTAAACACACTTTGACTTTCGGATAAGGATCTAAGTGTATAACTTGTTCCATGAAATCTTAAAATGAAACATGTAGTAATCAATGCTACTATATGATATGAAATATAAAATAAATTAAATCAATGAAACCTATGAAA
>JARHVA010004175.1:1282500-1495000 GCA_037957365.1 Torreya grandis
TAATATATTATGTGTTTATGGGCTAAAACCATATGTAGGCCATGTATCAGGTGGTACCAATGTTTTCATCCATGTGACAAAGTCATTGGATGTATCTAATGTATTTGTATCTGAAAATATAAAAGAATCTTATGTTATACAATATCCATCATCACAATCATAATCAATCCATATACATATAAATTTTTCAAATATGGTGTCCATATTATCCTAAATGATCACATAAAATGTTTGCATTTGGTATGATATTATATTCATATCTTGCACGAATGTTCTATTGTCATAAATAACAATAGTGTTGAAATCAATGAGATCTTGTATATTATGCATTAACTTTAAAATTTGTTTGCAAGATGACTCATAGATTGATGATAATCACTTTAATAATGCATTATTTTCATATCACATAGGTATATGTATACTCATATCAACCTCTATAGGTGAAAAGAGTGATATAAGTTTCTATTGAATTAACTTATGTAACAAATGATGTGGAGGTTTATGTAATTGTAAAAAATAAATCCTTTTTTGAATTGGTTTTATGGGTCTAGAAACATAATTTGGTGAGGTATAATACTAAAAAGGTCATCATCTATAGGATATGTATACCAATAACCATCATACATGGATTTCTCAAAATTGTGTAGTGTAGATGGTATGACTTCCATAGTGTTTATCCAAGTTTTCCCTAAGATAAAGTCATACTATATAGTATTGGGAATGATTTGGAAAAAATTACTCACTACTTTGGGCCCCATAGTCATGTTTAATGATAATTGGTCCTAAATAATGTTGTTAGTATAATATGAATTTCTTTGATGAGTTGATGTGACTTGTAAATGCAATTCAATGCTTGTAGATATTTTTCATTTCACATGTTTATCTTTCAATTAGTATCTATCGATACAAATTTGACCCTTCTTGTTAATACACTTTCTTGAATATATAATGGATGATTTTGATTAATTTTAGATTGAGTAATTCTCTTTTCATGGGAATTACTATTAGTATGAGAATCAAGGGTTGTATGAATAACTTGTGTTGAATCCTCATAAACATTGGTTTATTTAATACTTTTCATGACTTTTGAATGATGTATGTGTCCAAAGCCTCTTCATAATTTTTTAACTAGATATATAAACAAGCTCAATGACACCTTGTGCATTTTTTCCTAATCCTTGACCATTGTATCCATATTTTTGTAAAATATGAATTCATAACCATGTCATGCCAAATGAGTAAGTGGTGGTGTAACACTAGTTTTAGCACGAGGAGTTATGAATTCATGGGAAGAAATATATATTTTATCTATATAAAACACCTTAGCTAGATGATTTGTGTGAGGGATCATGTATAAGGCATAGATGGTGATTACTCATGAGGAATATCCATGGAAACATGTTGCATATTTATAGCCATAGAAATCGTATAATGTGTACAATTCATATCACTAGCACTTTGTCTTATCTTGAATGAGATAATAAGAAACAAAATAATGAATCCTAAGCCTAGACTTATTTTATATTTATAGATGTAAGTTAGATAAGTGTTAGATACTTAATAAGCCTAGACTTATTTTATATTTATATGATACTCTTTGGGTAATTTATCACACCATAAACATGATAGGTATATGGGATGACCTATACTAATTATTTTATTTTTAAATATGACATTTTTTTATGAAGGATAAAATAATCAAACTTGGGAAGTACTATCATACAAGATGTTATGAGTTTGACTTTATGGTTTAGGAGACGTGAATAATCATCTAATGATATAGAGATGATTGAGTATTATAATTATTGGTTTGGTATAGAATAGATTAATTCATGTAGGTGAATGAAAAAAATTTAGAAGGATTTAATCCATTGATAGTATGTGGATCTAAGATAATGGTGAATTATAGTCATATATATATGCATAAGTCATGTAGAGTGAAGGTGGGTCAAAACTAATACTTCTTAGTGTATAATACAACATTTTTTTATCTAAATTAATTAATATTTCCATGGTTATTCCCATGTACTTAGTTTGAGGATGTTGGTATCTAACCCTTGGTCTAGTAATGTATTTCTCACCTCCTAACAACTAATTTTGATAGCTAAGAGAATGGTTGTCTTCTTCCATTTTTGATTAGTCCTAAACACAATATTATTAGGTTTATATTTATTTTTCTCTACTACTCTTTAAAAATTATCCATTTCATATTTTTTTACATTAATTATATAGTTTTGTAAATGTTTTCATCAATTTTTGGGTTTCCACTAACTCTATCATTTGTTTGAGGTTATCAATCTCTGCTTCATTGAAATAAATTAGTTTCTTTGTTATCCTTATCTTTCTTCTCTTGGATAATTATTTTAATTTTATATATCACTCTATCATTCTAATTTGTGTTAGGATAATATTATTCATTATCCTCCTCAAAATTTGTCACCTTCTCCTTGTCTTTCCCAGTAGTAGTTCCACTATGGGTGGTTACTATAACTCTTTATTTTGGTTCCTCAAGTACTATCCCCAACTACTTTTTCTTAGGGTTTTTTATGTGTTCCTTAGCTTCTACTCTAAATTCTCTTATTTTATCAAAGAGATATACTCTCTTATTTTAACACTCTAATTATTATTTGATGACAATGGTGTCTTATTTATGCATCACCTCATTGCATATCCCTTTAGTTTAGGTACATTTGGAGCTTTTTAAAAATGTTTGAATCCTTTCCGTGGTGGTGATCCTGCCAATTCTTTTGTCTTAGTACCCCCATTATTGTAGTTTTATGATTCTTTCAAGCATGATAATGAATCAGGTGTTCCTCTCTTATGGCATAATTTTCACTTCACTTGCCATTCTTCTATGCATTTCCTTGTTATATGCCCTAATTTATATCACTTATAAAAAAATGGAGGAATTTATTGCTTATACCCTTGATTTTACCCTCATCCTCCTTGGAAATTTCATCTTCCATTATGACACCCTCCTCTATTTTTTCCTTTACCTCCCCCTCTATAACCCCGTTGGTTATTATTATAATGTTGATCATGTTGCATTGATATTAAACATTATGTGCTAGTGGAGGGTTTATATATTTTGGTGTAGTTGGCATTTTATATGCTATGTGATATTTAAGGTATCCATTATTTGGGATGATGGTGCCATCTATTGTACTTTGGTGACTCTTCCTCTGTTCATATATTTCACGTCTCATTTTATGCCATGTCCTAGATAGGTGTGTTTATAGTGGTTAAAATATTTTTTTATAGAGAAAAACATCACTTAATTCTTAGGTAGAGCCACCTCTATCATTAGGCACATGTGTTTCGGGTTCTAGTCATACATCTTGCATAATTTAAAATAAAATATTTCACATAGATAGGATGTTGAATTGGATGTGTCATTAAATTTAGTGCTTAAGTCATTTGTATTACATCACTCTCTTTTCCATATCATGATGTGGTAATTATGTCCTAGAGTGTCATTCCATGTAGAAAATGGTGCACCATATTTGTGGTCTTGTGGGATTTCCTTTTGACTCAGATGATTTACATTCCCCCCTCCCCCCCATTTCATATGGATTTCCTACTTTAATCTTAGTTGCACCAACTCTCATTGTAATCTCTCCATGTTTTCTTTGAGGGAAAATTTTTCCTCTCTCCTAATGCTTCCAACCTAAGACCCATCTACAATACCTCTACAAATGTGGAAAATATATTCCTGTCCAAATGAATATCTTAAGCATGACATAAGGCTTGAAATGAACCATTCCACCCTTTTATTTTCATTTAACAAGTTTTTCATGTTTCTACATGACTGTTTTGAACCTCTAATTATATTATTTCAATATTTGTTATCCTTTTGGATTAGTCCACTCATCTTACTCATGCTTTTAGTGGGTACATATGGCAATTGTAAGTCACCCTTAAATTATTTCTTTGCATCCATCATAAATTTTTATGACCTAAGTTGGTTTTCATATACCACCTTAGTACATCATCTATCAACATGCCCAAAAAAGAGAAAAGCATAAGTCTTTCATTGATGATGTTACGACTCTTCCAATATGAATCTAAAAAAAAAAACTATTCCACATCCTTGGTATATTTTCCAATAAGGGGAAATAACATTATATTTTTATCCATCACTGAAGTAGTCGACTTATTACTTGAACTTTTACTATTCCAACTACGAATACTACTCTCCCTCAAAGTCAAACTTGGACATATTTATCTTATGTCCTTATTATACATTATGAAAAGTCTTTGTCTTCCTTTATATCTCTTTACCCCTTATTTAAAATACTTATTCTCTAAGACTTATACTTCTATTTATAAGAACTATCTCTTTCTCTCAAATTATTCACTAAATGTGTTGAAATTTTTTTCTACCTCCTCTCCTATATGTATTTCTTCTCTTCTATAGAATGGGTTCTTGTGTCTAATATGAAATGGCAAGGGGGATTGTATTTGGTCCAAAGGGTTCATTTCATCACAGGGTATTTATTGATTGGGTTTTGAAATGAGGTGTTATTTCCTATGTCCTCTTCTCTATCTTCTACCTCTACATTGTCTTCCTCTCTATTACTTTGGTTAACTAATATTTCTTCTTCTAAATTAACTTCTTCATTATATTTTCCTTCTACATTTTATAAATTATCTTCCACACTCTCTTTTATTCCTTATATATTTTTAGTCTTGTTACTGTATTTTTATCTCTCATGGTTTCTCCTTCCATGTTTTAGCCTTCCACTATTTCTTCCTTATTCTATTATATATAACTCCATTAATCTACTATGATGACATCATCTAACCCTATTATTACATTTCCTTCTATTTTTAATATTATATTTTATTAATTTTTATTTATACATTAATCATTATGAGGGTTTCAATATCTATGTCTTCTCCTTATCCTACACCTTGTCCACTCTAGGTGATACTTGTTTCCATTGATTAAGATTTTGCTCCCAGAGCTTTGAATAGTTATGGTATTCCTATGGGATTAGCTAGATTATATATTCTTTTATGCATGTCAACCATTACCTTCTATGGTGTGAATTATATAATTTATTTAAACAAATCTTTTCCCTCATTTTTTAAAATTTTTCTTAGCATTATTAGGGCTAACATACATATCTTAGCTCAATATTCTCTAAATTTTCAATGGTCAGAGCTTCACTAGGGGGGTATCTATTTGTTTTCTCCTCATTTTATTCTTCTAAAACATTCTCTATTTACATTATTTTTTTGAATCTCTCTCCTAGTTATCATCTGAGCTTTCTCTTCTTCCATTTGTTTCCTTGTCTCTTCATTTGTAATTTTTTTCTTCCTTAATTCCTATATTATATTCTTAATCATTTTAGCTTATTCACCTTAGATAATATCCTCCTAATTATTCCTTTTATTCTTCTATTTTATGACCCCCATAATTCATAACCCCCCACTTGAAACCATTTAGACTAGATCTTTTGATAAGTCATAAACTTTTATGATCCTCCTCTTTCCACATGACATCCCTTAGGTGTTGAGGCCCATGAAAGCACTATCTACCACCCTTGACCAACCCATTATCAACAAATAACTTAAAAATAAAGATTATTTTTATTAAAAATAACCTTGCTTGTAAACTATCTAAAAATTAATCTTTTTAACATCAAAACTTGTCCAAACTTGGATTTCCACAATAATCAAGAATGAGTCAAAAAGTTTCAAACCAATAATCAATCACCAAGGTCCAATATTTTTCAATCTCTAAAACGGTGTTTTGTTTATCCATAGTCCACATAATTAGTTTTTTAATCCATAGTTTATAAATTTCATAGTGTTTTATTGTGCCTTAAAATCCAAGGCCATAACAATTCTACAAATGTAACCCAAAACTCCTTGTCTTGTGATTTGAAGAAATCAACTTTTTTTCTCGATAGTGATTCACCTATTCTCTTTACTTCCCAGTAGGATTTAATTTTGATAAAATTTTCCCACCACTCTTTCATATCTATAAATGTAAGCCTTCAAAATAAAAGTGGATACTTCCCTCCAGACATTAGTTAACTAGAGTCTATATAGTGCCACTGAATGTTGATATATAATTTGTTACTAGGTATAGATATTTATTTGTTCATTGAAATGGTGGTTAGAGATAATATTGTATAGAGGTTAGTATTAGTGTTTAATCATTATTAGTTATGTATTCATAAATTTAAAGTGGGTATAGTATTATTTACACATGCATATTCATATGCATAGTACATAGTTGTTTCCTACTCTAAATTTTCTTTATTCGTGTATAAAATATCTGTTACATTTCACAACACTCTTTACTCTATACCTCTACTCTCTTGTTACAATAACTCTGATATCATATACTCTTTACTCTATTACTTATTTTATAGATACCATATTACATTATTTTACAATCTTATAATATAAGTATCAAATTGGTACCTCTATAAACCCAATAAACATGTCTTGTAGGATATCTATCTTCTTTATGCAATGTTCCTTGAGTTACCGCGAGGTGCCAAACCTTACCATGTTTCCTAGGAAGGTAGAATTCTCCTTTTTCAACCTAGAGATATAGTCTACTACATCAGTAAGGTTTCAGGCTCTGCAGTGATATTTTATATGTTTATCTTCTACTAAAGAAGATTTCCAACAAGATCCTTGACAAGTGTGCGATGGATATGATTAATTTATGAATCAATAACTTTATTTAATGGTGATAAATGTTTTGGGTTACATGTTTATATATAGACATAAAATTGAAAAATATTCATGCATAGGTCGACTATGAAAAGGTGTGAAATTCAAAAATCAAGGCATGATGGCACAAAGGACCCACAAAAAAATTGACCACTTTTAGACTACTTCAAAAAGGTCAAGACTAGTTTCAAACAACTCTAAAAACTATTAAGACAAAAAACCCATAAATAAAAGATTAAAATGAACTACAATATGACTGGGTAGATTATAAGGCAAACATCTATTAGATCTAAAGATGTTTATGAAAAAATGTAAATGGCACAAACTATGAAAGGTCCAATTTGAAGGGAGAGTGTACGAAAAAGATCCTAGAGTAAGAAAATGAATGAAATGTCTAAAGGGAATAAACATTAGCTAAATGCAACTTTGACATATGACTTTCTATATACCATCCATCAATCTTAAAATTTGATTGGAGTTATTTAAAATATATTTCTTAATTTTAACATCACGAGAAGTATTGTGATTAATATTACTATCATTTATGGCATTCATATATCTATTATAAATCTTATAAGAAACATCAAGAACTCTAGCCCTACCTTGAGCATCTATATACCTTTTAATCAAAATCTTCTTCATTTTATTTCAAATTGAGATTTTGGGATGTACTAAAATTTGGAATATTATCATTATTAGAATTCAAATAAGAAATATTGGCTTAGACATGATAACATGACTCTAAAAAAACATTAGTTTCCATAATTTATATTACGAAATTCTCATTATATTTTATGAAGGAATCAATTAGTTGAAGATAAATAGCTTTTTTCAAAATATCAATCTAAATCCATATTTTTCTAGTTTTTTTGTGTATGACTAACATTTTTATGTTATTATATATGAAATAATATTAATTTCTTTAGTTTTTGATTTCATCTTCTAAATTCTCTTTTTAATAAGTAAATTTTTTCTTTCTTTATTAATATTCAAGACTTAAATAAATGGAGCAAACACTAAATATGTTTGTATCACTAATATACTTTTCTAGATTTATTTGAGTAAAATTTATTATTCTCAATTTTTTATCAATATCATCTATTTCATCCTTACTATTATATTCATCATAGTCACTATTAATCATTATATTCTAAATTATTTAGAAAATACATAATATTCATAGAATAATTTACCTCTTGTTGTGAAAGAACATTTACAATTCTTCATAATGACCCCTCCCATTTCCTTTACCTTTTTTACCTGATGTTGAATATGTATTAAAGATTATATACATTGAATCATGCATAGTCATATGCATGTATGTAACACAGTTTTGTTATAAACTCATCATGATCTTCTTATGTTGTTAATATGATAACATAAGCTAACCATGCATATATAGCCTAGGTCTACTTGGAATTAGATGTGTGATAGTTGGGAAGAATAAAACCTTGTCCGAATAATGACATGCATAATATAAATATGCAAGGGACACATACTGACATGAAAATGTTTACTATGCACAGAATGAGGTATGTGGTGCAACATACATGCAGATAACTAAGCATGAGATTCATTTTCAATGATTTATCAAAAAGTTTATAAACTAACTTCTTACTCTCTTTTTTTTTTTTGATGTGACATATATGTAATATATTTCATTCAAGAGTACATATTTAATTTTGATCCAGTCCAATGATATGAACTTTACAAATTACAACTAACCTGTACATGTGTTAACGTATTTTGTAAAACAGTTATCTATATAGATACAGATATTGATAAGTAAAAGTAATTTTGATACTTTCATTGATATAGATATTGTGTCTTGGAATTCTTACGAATGCTTTTTGGTAAGAAGAGTAAGTTGACTCTGAAACAAATTAACACTTCGAGAAAATCTCAGTAAATATTGTTACAATTTAGAATTGTGATGTGCTCTCTCTCTTATCCTTATGATAAGTTTTGTGTGCAATAAGAGAAGTTTGCAAAGTACATGTTTTATTGATTAAGTGTGATATGAAGAAGAAGAAAATAATAGTAGTGTTTTAGTGTTTTTGTATGTAATTATTTGGTAGTGTTTTTTTTGGAATGTTATTATTTTTACTTCGCATAATTATTTTAAAACAAGTATATATTATTTAACATTTATCAATTTTGATGTTTATAAATTAAATATAAAAAAAAGGTCATAAAAACGTATTAAATTTTAATGAATTTTTATAAATTAAAATGATTTAGGGCTTATAATCAATAAAAATAGAGTCAGGGTTTTAGATATAGGAATATACAATGAAATTAATCTTAGGAAAATTGAGATTCAACATAAAATGAAAAATAAGTTAGGTTAACAAAATAATTATAAAAATTAATGAATTATATGGCAGTAATAAATATATAAATACTCTTTCGGTAGCTTGCCCAGTTGCACATGGCTCCCTCCCAAAACTTGCGATGATTGACTCCAATAAACAAGCCTTGACTGGCCCGACGGAGGAAGCACGATTATCTTCTTTCTCCCCTTCTCACCCTCAACCACACTCCCCTTTACAAACCGTAGATGGTGTTCCTCCCACTCTCAGTTGCAGGTCTCAATGACACTCTCTCCACTGCATCAGATCTGCATGGGGTCTCAAATCTCAAGCCTCTGTTGTCGCCAACCCCAAACCACCAATAGCTTCATGAATCTTCTCCTCCAGGGGGAAAGACAGGGCCCATAACCTCAAACCCTAGCAAACGTGTCCAACCCAGCTGGGACGTTATGACTATGGAAGTAGAGGTTAGGTTGGAACGCATGCCCACCTCCTTCATCAAAGCTATCTCTCGTTCAGCGCCCAAATCAGACCCTAAACCTCTCACCCCTGCTTCTACTGACCCAGTGGTTAATTTTGATGAAAAAGAAACCAGGGTTGTTCTCAAATCAGAGGAGTATTTTTAAGCCAGGAGAATCATATGCAGATTTGTGGATCTATGGCCAAAACTCCAAGAACTCAACAACTGGATCTCAAAGCATTGGAAATCCCTTCTCTCAGGTAAGATTGATATTTACCTTTGTGCTAAAGGCTTCTTCATTATTATTTTTCATGATATTGAGGACAAAGATAAGATTAAGGAACAACCTTGGTTCCTAGATAAACATCCCTTGCTCACAAAACCTTGGTACCCTACCTTCAATCCTCTCAATGAGCCTACACATAGTAAACCCATTTGGGTTCCTCTGCCTAACCTTCTGCTTCAGTTTTGGACAAAATCTAGCCTGAATGCTATTGGCAATTCCTGGGGTGGGTATCTATGAATGTATCCCGATACTGATATTTTCTCCCTCACCACTTTTGCTAGGATTTTGGTTCTTATTGATACCTCCAAAAACCTTCCAGAAAAAATCACCTTGAAAGTTGGTAATGGCACTTGGTCCCAAGCTATTGACTATGAAGGTTTATTGTTTCGCTATCATAGTTGTTTTGGAATTGGGCACTTGACTAAAAACTGCAGCCTTCTAAGAAAAAAGAAAGATTCCTCCGGTTGGAAAGATTTTAGCCCCAAAAACCTCACAGTGCTGGCCGCAAACAAAGAGTAGGCTACCGATAGTGAGGATTCTAAAGCTCCTTCTTCCCCTACTCAAAACAAGGTTCCCACAAGCTCACCTCAATCCGAAGTTGAACTCTTGGTAGATTTAATCTCTCCAAAGAAGACTGGGGCAATTCCAGATTCCCTTTTGAAGGAGACCCCAGATCTGATTTCTTCTAAGGCAGATCCCAGGTTAACAGTAGAAGTCAAAACCTAGCCTTACATCCTAGTTGAGGAAGATCCATCAACTCTTCAGATTGAGAACAAGGAAGGTTGGTCTGTGGTTCAAAAAAAGAAAAAAAGGAAGAAAAACAATGACCCAACCTTCTTGTATGTCTCTTTGCTTGGGGGGAACCCATGTAAATGCTTTGAATAGCAGCGAAAAAAGGGCCAAGCCCCCAAGGTAAGTTTGGTGGAAACTTCATGGAAGTTTCCTAGTTAGTACTTGTTTTAGCTTGTTTTTGGTGGAAGTTTCTGTTGTGAGGGAATCTTGTCATCCGTTTGGCTGCCACTAGCAGAGGCGTTATTTTTGAGCTGTAATGTTTTATTTTTCACCTTTTCCTTTATACAAGGCTACGAGGCCTTTCAAAATCTGCTTTTTAACAATCAAATAAAAATAAATATATAAGTATAATTAACAAATCCTAATTATTATTTTCAAATCAATGAGGATGACTAACTTATAGTCTAAGGAGTATCTTGAATACACTATTGTCATAGAACTATCACTTGAGTCTAAACATGAAAATGCACACCCATGTTTAGTATTACCAATCTCACCTAGAAATATTAACTCAGTTGGGAACAATCGTTAGAAGTTCCACCACTTCTAGGTAGGGTTTAGTAGCACCACCACTTCTAATAAGGTGTTTGGAGTATCAAGTCACTTCTAGGAAGGTGACAAGAAACTCTAAAATGAATTGATAACCGTGTTCACCTACTTTTTTTTTCCCACCCTTCAATTTACATGTTTCGACTCTTGTGTACTTGCAAAACTAAATTTATTTCTCACCTTTGAGTTCAACTTCAAACTGGGAAACAAAGTTATTTTAGGGCCCTGTGTTAAAGTTGATGAATAATATGACAATCAAGTGGTAATTTTCAAGGTCTTAAAAAGTGGGAATTATGATAAAAGAAACTTGTAAATTGCATAAAAGACATAACTTCATAAATATAAATTACATTATATAGATAAAACTTTATGTATGTGATAAAACGTTAGATTCACATAATGATGAATTTTCTAATAATGTTTTGATCTTTTGTGTGCTTATAATTTCTATATGAACACTAGATATATTATGTGTATATCATTCTTTCAAATAAATTATATTATATTCAAATTCAAATCAAAGTGAAAAAGATAAGATTAAAAAGACGAGCGCATTGTACCTCAAAGGAACCAAAAACACCAACACTTTTTAGAGGGGTCAAAAATATTAATACCTCCAAAATGAAAATCAAAAAGTATAAACAATAACAAAAAGATTTAGAAAATCGAAAAGAAAGAAAACTATAAAAATCAATATATATACGCGTGAAACTTAATTTAAGCCAATAACTACCCAACACACAAATACATAACAAAAATATATAAATTAACACTTACTAAATGCATCGAAACCATTGGATATGATCAGCTTTAACTCTTTCGCATCCATCAAACGTCAAACAACGAAGAGACAAACATTTCCACATTGACTTGACATTCAAAAATGAAAAGTAACATTAATAAATTCTTTATCTTTTCTGAAAATTCCAAAGTAAATACCTCGCTTGTATGGAGGGGGAACGGCATATCTTCTTTCTTTTATATAGAATCAATCTCTTAAAGCTCCGAATCTTTCCCTCTGAGCGAAGATATAAAGAAAGGAATCTCATCACAAGTACTTTTTCTATGTTTATTAATCCATGAAATCGAGCATAAATTTAAATTAGTATAAAAGTTTAATAGTGTCACCCTCTTTCGGTTTCGCTTCAGGGATGGAAAAGAATAAAAGGAGGATGACATTAGATTAAAATAAGGATAGTTCAGATAATCATTAGTATAATGTCAACCCAAAAGCATGTGTTGTTTTCCTAATAGATTTCAAATCTAGATGTCTGATTAAAGTGAGAAGAAGTCCATTTCCCCATTGATTTGAGCAAAAGATATTGTGAATGTGTTCATGATAATTAGGACACTTGGATGGTGAGTGTGTTCGAGTTTGATCTCTTTTTATACTATCAAATTTGATTATTTATAAGAATCCAACTTGAAAGAGTGCTACGAATAATCATGAGCCTATTTATTTTATTGAAATTTTTGGTTAATTCTAGATCTTGCTTGAAAAATAAAACACGATCCAAAAATGTAACTAGTGTTACTCCATTTTTATGCTTTGTGTCGCAAGTGATGACGATCAATATTTGAATGAAAATATTATGATGTTTCTCAAATTGATAATGAATGTGAAGCATATCATGCTCAACAATCTTACTTAGATGAACAAGATAGGGCTAAAGCTCTTGCAAATTTTAGGAGGCATCTAATGAAAAACTTAGTGAGATAGTTGGGTTGATGAGTGCATTAACATAAGTTACAAGCCAAACTATAGATCAAAATGCCCCAAATGGGGTTAGGATCCAAGAAGTACCCTATAAGGTAGATAATGGATACATGAGGGCTCATAATGAGGAACAAGTACTGACCCTTTGTAATATATTGCAGTCGATGCCCCCTCATGCAGTCATTTCTAAAACATCTTCTCAACCTACTCATGCTAAAAATTTTGTTTATTCTAATATTTCTCTTATTACCCCACATGTTTCTCCTTGTTTTCAAAATGTTATGTTCTCTCAACATGCTCCCATTTCTTCTTCTTCTTCTTTTTAAAGTACCAACATGTTTCAATTGTTTCTCAAGCCTCTCCAATGTATCAACATTTTTCTCACATTCTTCGTATTCAACCATCTCTTCATTATAATTATTTTCAAATTACTTCACACTTTGTTTCCAATCATTCTATTTTATAAAAAAAATATTTTGTCCTATTCTAATTCTAATTTTAATCCAAATCCTAAAATGACTACTATGATGAATATATTTTATGGCTTGAGAAATCAAATAAGGTTCTTTCTTACAGGTCTTAAAAGCTAAAAATTAAGGTTACTTATAACAATATTCTTATAAACCTCTTGGCTTATGAAGTGCTTGCATACCCATTTATAATAGGATTTATTGCTATAAAGTTTGAATTGTTCAATGGAAAGGGATACCCTTCTCTTCACATTAGGTATTTTTATGCCTCTTGTTTATATTTTTCTCATAAAAATCGATTATTAACTAAGTCATATTTATAATCTTAAAAGACTATGAACTTGATTGGTTTTTTGATTTACCATGTGAATTTGTACATTTTTATAAAACATTGTTTGATGATGTATGAGCTCAACTATAAATCAATATTGGTATGAAGGTTAAACTAACACAATTAGATCAAATCAAACAAGGATCAAAGGAGACCATTAGTTAGTATGTGCCTAGAATCAAATCTATGGTTACCAAAATTACTCATCAATTACCAAATAGTGAAAATCAAAATATGTTTGCTTAGATATTTGCTTAACCCTTTTTGGAAATAAGGATTAACATGAAGAGAGTAGCCTAATCACCTATGGAATAAGCCACTCTATAAATTAGGCCAATTACATAAACTTAGATTCTAGTGATATTCTAATGAGATATATGAATCTAATCATATGCCAAATATGAAAAGTACAACATTCAATATTTTGATAATAGTAATACGAAGGAGAAATTGTACTTAGCATATACAATGATGTGCAAGTAGATCTGAGCAGTACAAGTGCAAAAGTGGTTTGTCTAAAGATTTAGATGAGAATTATGAATATTTACTTTCTATCAGTCTAGACACTTGTGTCACCTTATGGACATTATATACACAACATTTTCAAACTTTATCAATTACTGATGTTTTTTCTCTTGCAAGAACCCATCGAGTCTCAATATCTCTAAGTGCATGCCTTAAAGGGTGCATTGAGAAAGGGGTGGGCAAACCATTGGTGCTTCACAAGATTGTTGTCCCCCATACCACCACTTGATATCAATCAAACCTTATCCTAGACACTTCCCTAAGCCTTATCTCCTCTCTTGCACCCTCATCCAAGAATTTACTACCTTTGTTAGCCCTTTCCTACGACAAACCCTTTTTGACAGTTTGTGTTACACTGTCAGCCCCATTGACCTTGTACTCAAATTGATAAAACACATTTAAGGTCTAGGTTAGCCCCTAGCTGATCTAAACCAAAACCTAATTTATTTTTATCAATAGTGATTTAGAGTCGATTAGGCCAACTCTATCGGCTAAACTTTCATAAAGGTTTAGGGTTCGATTCAACTATATATACACATTCATTTTTCCATTTCTTAGAGACACTAAGATTTAATTATTCATTTATGATTCTTTACAATCTAATCTTCTACCATTCTACTTGAGGAGTTATAGCTAGGGTTTACACTTGGAAAAGAATCTTGTATTATGGAAAAGTCTTGGATGCTTTGGCCTTTCTTAATGATCATTATAAACCATAACAACCTCTTGTGAAACACCTTTGGCCAAGGGATATATTGAGTCTCAATGAACTCATCTTCAAGGTAAGTATCTCTAACTTTAGTCCTCTATTTTAATAGATATAAGTGGCATAAGCAATGGATTTTGAATATATTGCTCTTTCTATGCATTAGGGCTTTACTTAAACATAACTTAGTTAGGATTCTCTTATGAATGTTTAATTTTATGTTTACTAACCCCCATTTTATGCCATAAGCTTTGGTGAGACTAGATTAAGATTTTACTTTACTTGGCATATACTTGTGTGAATATGAAAACATAGGACCTAGATAAGGTTATTGCATGGTGTCGCTTGACTAGAGCTTTTGAAACCTTCTCTAATGATGTTATTGTGATAAGAGATCCCTTAGTTAGGTATAGTGGATCCATCTTGGTCATGACCCTGAATATATAATGTATCAACAATCGGAAGTGTAAGTAAATTTGTAAAATTAACTACTCAAAATATAAGTAAAATCTAAGAACATTCACCATTACAAACTGTGCATGTGTAAAATTTTAGCCTATCAAGGCTTACTTATTTGGAGTGCTACATGCACCTTGGTTAGTGTAGAAGTTGACATGGTAATTGAAGATGTGGTCACAAAGTTGAAAGCCTACTTATTTGCTTTATTATCCTCATAAATTTTTTGTGCTGATCCATGATACTTTCATATAATGTCTATGTTTAGTAGTGATGGCTAATGAATTCATTTAGTCTATCTAAGGAGATTCACATGTTCATCCTTAGTTATTTGAAATTTGCCTTTGAAGATTTCAACTTTAGTGACCTTTTTCTGAGCTTTGATTAATTTTGATGCAATTTATTCAAGTTATAAGTCTTTAAGGCTTTGCCTAAAATCATTATCCACTTCCTTGATAAGCTTGTTAAAATTAATCTTGCTAATCAACTTACCAATGAAGTCCTTAACTTTGGATAACTTCAATTCATGAAAAAATTGAAGAATTTAGGCCTCATGCACTTAATATCTAGGGATTAAATCCCCAATATTTTTTAACTAATATTTTTCCTCTTCCTATCAAACAACTACTATATTTAAGGTATTAGATGCCTCTAAAATAGTCATAAGGTTGAGATGAAAAACAACAAAACTATTCAAGTAAACACCATAAAAATTTATTTAAGCACCAAATTAAAGATTACCGATTCTTTTTCACAATCTCAAAAGAGGTTTAAAAAGATCTAATTAAGCATGATTTGGCATTTTTCAAGTGGGCCCTGTAAGAAAATGGTCAGAGTGTTATTTAGTTTTGAAGCTCTTTAGTGAATGGGACAAGTAACTTTGAAAAGTATGCTTTTGGGTTTGGATGAACTATCGACCCAAAGGAAAAAACTTAAGAAATTAAATGCATTAGGTTAGACAATGGTTATCAAAAATATTAATAAAACTTTCAAGATAAGGATTAGATAAAGAAAACACAATTCAATGAAACCAAGCAATGACGATTAGAAACATTAAAAAGGTTCAAAGTTTTATTTCAATATTTTGTGAAAAATATATGCAACTTAAAGCTAAAATGATAGCATATTTTGAAAACTTAGGAGAAAACATGTGGTTTGAAAAAAAAATCATCAAAAATGGAGTCCGTATGACCCCATACCAAGCTCCAAAAGATGGCTTACTAGCTCTCAAGTTTGCACAAGCTGCAACTTATGCTTCTTATTTGTTGACCCAGTCTTAAGAAAACTCACCCTCTTCTATTTTCCAAACACACAATGCTCACAAAATTCCAGATCTATGCTTTTCAAATCTAAAAGCTTACCTTTAGACTTAAGAATTGACATCCCCTTCTCACTCATGTGGCCAAGCCTTGAGTGCCACAATTTAGCATCCACATCTGAAGTAGATAATACAGAAGGAGAAATATTAGTAACACAATTACATAAATAGAGAGTACCTACTCTCTTACCTCTGGCCATTACAAGTGCACCCTTGGTCACCTTCCAAGATTCAGCTGTGAGAGTTACTGTACAACCCTCATCCCCTAACTTTCCTGCAAAAATCAAATTTCTCTTCAAGATGGGAACATGCATCACATCTCTCAACACCCATGTGTTTCCATTCTGCATTTTCAGCTGCACTTTTCCTTTGCCAATAATTTTACAAGGCTCATCATCCCCTAAATATACTATTCCAAAATCTCCATGGATATAGTCACTAAAATATTCTCTATTAGGGGTAGCATGAAAAGATGCACCAGAATCTAATACCCAAGATTCTATATTATTATGCAAAGAGAATATTAAAGCATCTTGTGCAATACCTACAACCTTTTCTTCTTCTTTTCCTTCGTACTGATTGTCCTCCTTAGGCTTTGACCAGCAATCTCTGCTTATGTGCCCCATCTTTCCACAATTCTAGCATTGTGGCTTCCTGCCATTTCTGGATTTGGATCTACCTCTCACCTTTGACTTAGACCTTGATCTCCTCTTGCTCTTCTCTTTTTTCCTTCCCCTGCTCTCAAAACTTAAAGCGTTCCCTAATGTTTCCTCTGTGCTTTTCCTACAAATTGCCTCATTCAAGATCACACTAACAACATCATCTACTTTTAAAATATTTGAGGCAGATGCAGTATTAGAAATTGCCATTACCAAGCTATGCTAGCTTTCAGGCAAAGAACATAATATTAAAAGAGCTTTAATTTCATCATCAAACACAATATTGACTGAACTTAATTGATTAACAATTCCATGGAAATCATTCAGATGATTAGATACAGATCCACCTTCTTGCATATGCAAATTAAATAACTGCTTCATAAGATATACCTTATTTGAAGCTGAGGGTTTTTCATACAAATTTGCTAAAGTAGTCATCAACTCTACCGTTGTTTTTGCCTGTGATAAATTAGATATCACGGTAGATGCTAGACTCAGTCTTATAGACCCCAGAGCCTTTCTATCAAGAACTTTCCATTCTTCATGATCCATGTCTTTGGGCTTCTTTGCAATCCCACCTAACGGTAAGTATAGATCTTTCTGATACAGATAATCTTCTATCTGCATTCTCCAATGTTGATAATTCTTGCCATTAAACTTCTCCATTCTCAGTTTACTTTCTTCTGCCATTGCTTCTCCCACTCAAACATAAATCCCTGCAGAAACCCCTGTGAGCAACCTGTAATCAATACACACTACACAGATCTGAACCACCTATTAGTGAACCTGAGCTCTGATACCACTTGTGGATATCAAGCTCTAAAACTTGCAACCAAGCTCTGATACCACTTGTTGGGGATCAACCGACAATTTGATTACACTTATGAAAGCAATAAACCACGGAATTAAATCAGATAGATAAGTAACTAGAATGATAAATAGCAAAGAACAAGAGATACAAGAAACCATCTTGAAAACTTATATTAAACTCTTTACAGAAGGAATACAATTGAAGAAACTTCTTTCTTCCACACCTCTCTCAGATGTACAGATCTCTCTCTAGATCTCTTTCCCTCAAGAGCTCTCTCTCTCTCAAGTACAATCAACTCCAACAACTTGGATTGATTCACCTATACAATTTTGTGCTGTTCTTCAACATTCAATACACTACAATAAGCTAAGAAGATCTATCCTACATATAGAATTAGGAAACTTGAGCATGCATATACAACCAACAGTTAAGCCTCTTGAACAAGGGCTCTAAAAATAGTCTTACTAATAATAGAGACACGGACTTAAGACTACAACTTAATCTCATCATGCAAACACTCGGTTCTGTCCTCGAAAATAGCTTTTTGGACGCATAGGTAACCGACACCGGTTCCTGCCTGCTTGCCTGTGACCGATGTCGGCCGATCCCTGCCGACGCTGGCGTCTCTTCAACTGCTCTTGACCGACGTCAGTCGCTCCTGACCGATGCCGGTGACTGTGTAAACCTGCAACTATTAAAATGCACTCCTTGGTGAAGCTTTTAGGCTCCACACCTTAACAAAAATCTCACTTTATAAGTTGAGGACCGCTCTTGGTCCCAACCCCTAGACTACAAAGGTTTACTATTTCATTGTTGTAGTTATTTTAATATAGGTCATTTAACCAAAAATTGTAGTTCCCTCAGAAGAAAACGAAGGAATCCTCTTGGTGGAAAGACTGCAACCTTGACCATCTGTAGATAGATGTTGACAAAGATTCATATGGTTCTGATAGTGATTTTATGTCACCTTTGGAAGATCCTGAACCCTTTGTTCTAAATGAGGACTTAAAAGTCCCCCTCAATCTGAAGATGTTCTACTGGAAGATCTAATCTCTTTAAGGAACACCATGAACATGGTAGTCCCCTCTGCTCTAGTATCCTCTGAGAAAAACCCAAGAACGAAATTATCTAGGTAATAACATCTGAAGACCCATCAACGGAAGATAAATCCCAGCCCTATGTTGTTGCAAAAAATAAGGAAGGCTAGACTAAGGTTTAGAAAATGAAAAAATGAACAAAAGCAGTGCTACAACCCTCCTGTATGACCCTCTACTCAAGGGGAATCCACACTAAAACTTCTTGCTTAGAGGGACTCTGAACAGAATAACAGAAGACAGTTGCTGAAGGCAGAAAGAAAACAGAAGTTCATTGAAAATATATAGAAAGTGGTTGGTCAAAACCACTGTCTGGTTTAACTTGTTAATTATTTTTAGTATGTTATTATGCTTGCTCTATGGCCGTTGATAGAAGTGTCCCATTTATGTATAAATGATTCATCTTTTTCTCATTTATATTAAATTTATCTTGAAAACCCATAACCTTTACCGTATGAAATAAAAAAACATGATAAAATTAATGATGATAAAGCAAAATTTGAATAACTTACATCCTTGAAGAATATAATTCCAAATTTAACTGAGATGGCAACCACAAAGTTGATCTTATTAATTCAAAAGTTGTTTGAAGATGATGCTTCAATGAATGATTTGAAGCTAAAAAATGAAGAGTTGAAATGTAAATACCATATGAAGGCCTTCAATGATTATTAAGGAAGTATTTTGATGCCATTCTTGTAGTACAAGGTTTAATTGTAAAAATTCATTGTGTTTATCTTCCAACGACGACAAAGAACAATTTTCAAAGTTTATAAAAAAAGAGTTAACCAAGTCCACTAACTTCATTATAAAATTTTGAATAAGCATTTGAACATCACAACAAAAAATTTACAATCTAAACATCTTCAAGCCCATAAAGTTTCATTTATTTCTCTCTGTGTCATTTTAGTTTTATTTTTTCAGTACTATTTTTCACAAGTTTATAGTTTGTAAAACTACAAGCCTAAAATGAAGTGGGTTGACTTATTCAACAAAGTTTTATAGCCTACCTTTTATCTTAAAGATAGACTTGACCTATCCAATTGTGTTCTTTTAGATCTTGCTTTTGTAGAATAGTAGTGACCCATTCAACTCAGTTCTGTACCATTTGCATATAGTGTCACCTAAACTGACCCTATACTCTTCTCGATCAAATAATTAACATCTATTTGCTAGTAATTAATTCACCTTTCCTTTTCAGTTGCTTGCATGCTTAGAGTAACAAATAGAGATTAAATAAGTGGTTTTTTAAATTACCTTTTTAGTCACACTATTTTTCTCTTTTTCACACACTTCCAAATCAATTTTCATTGAAAAAACATTAAACATTTATCTTTCCAAGGTCTACCTACTTGGATTTCATCACCAAGGGGGAAGTCGAGTTGATTTTTTGGTCAAGTATAAACACGTGGTTGATGGTATATATTGTAAAATCACCTAACACTCTTATTACTATGGGATTATGAAGTGAAGGGGTAGGCCCTAATACCAAGCCAATATTATCACCAATACATATCCCTTTTAGCCTAAACACCCTGAAACAAGTCTTTGATTGCTTTCTAGTTCCTTATTTCAGCCAACTTACCTATCACATTAAAATTTAATTTTGTTATGACTTAATAACACTTAAGATGACAAATTAATTGGCATTTAATTTCAAGTTGATGCTTACTCTTTGATCATTCTATGTTGTATTTTAAAAATTGCATTAGCCAATGTTGGTTTAAGGTTTGTGTTGTGTGTTGTAATTAGATCAATCACATTGATCCAATTGCTTGTGTGATTAATTTCATTTTACTTCAAAATTATCTTAAAAAACCTTCCTCTATTTTAGAACACTATCAATATAGTCTCTTACAACCTATTTAGCCTTTTTGCCTATAAGATACAGTCAACCTCTCTGATTGTGTCTCCTTATCTTCCTATTCAGTCCCTTGTCTAAGTAGTACATAGCTGATCTATCTGACTATGTCTTCTTATTTTACTAGCTTGTTCCATGTTCAATACTATATTGTCAACCCATATAATTGTGTATTCTCTTTAGTTTGTTTCAATTTCATCCCTTACAACACACATTCGACCAGTTCAACCATATCCTCTTATTTTCTTGTTATTTGAATTTTATTCACATACCCTATCGACCCGGTCAACTCTGTACCTATTGGCTGACATTTTTCTCTATCATGTTGACTCTATCTCTATTTTTCACTCTTATTTATTAATATCATATCCTTTCATCAAGCATCATGAAATCCCCTATCAAAATCTTCTTGGATAACCTGAATCCATTTAGACATTATATGGGGTGCTCTTTTATTCCCATCATTACTTCCCAAGAGGATCCTCACTCTTAGAGTACCTCTTCTCCTCCCTCATATTTATATTTCAACATGGTTCAATTCACTCCAATAGATGAGATTGGTGGATCAAATCCTTTTCATACCTATCTAGACAATTCACATATTCAAACATCTCACCATAATGTGGGGGCAATTGACACAAGTCTATCCAATAACCCCATAGGGAATATACCACCTAGTAACCCTCCCCCTAATACCAATTTGTGTAATCCTACTACAAAAACCAACCCACCAATTGATACCACTCATATTTTTACATAGATAGTGTAACAAATGAACATAATGCAAACATATAACACCTCCCAAATGATGAAAATACAACATCATTTGATCAACATGGCTAATCAACCTCCCATTTTTCTCCCTCAAAATAATCAAATATTTATTCCTCCACCTTTTAGAGATGTCATGGGAATGTCATCCCCCAACCTATCATGAACAATAAGATGCTTCAACACATCCAAAATGAACCTTTAGACCCTTTCAGTATTTCTATTGTTATTGGTATTATATCTCCAACTATTAAATATGATGGGATTAAAGACTTTACATCTTTTATTAAGGCATTTGTCAATATTTATGAGTGGATCCAAAATAATACTTTTGCCATAAATAAAATTTTAGTTAAACCTTTCACTGGTGATGTATTAGAATGGTACAATCAATTTCCCCAACATTCCATATGGCAACTAGAGGATTTAGTCAATCCTCTAGTTAAAGAGTTTTAACACAATGATCTTCCCAAGAGTTGCCTTAGCCATTTCATAAATGCTAAGCAATCTCCCATCGAATCAGCTCATGATTTTATCAAATGATGGAAATATATGGCTCACAAGGCCAATCACAACATAACTAATGAGAATTTGTTTAAACTCATTATAACATCATTAACTCCTTCACTTCAAGAAGGGCTCAAACTTTCACTCCCTAAATGTTAAATAAAGCTATTGACCAAGCTAAGCGTCAAGACTTATTAATGAAATAGTTTGAACCTAATACTAAAATCATTAAAGGATATTTTGAACATTCAACTAATGTGATAACTAGTTCTATCCTCAACCCAAACCAAGAGTAGACAAATATGACAATCCATAACCTTATCACATGCCATTAATGGTGCAACAAATTAAATAATTTTTAGCACCATCTAAACCATTTACTTACCCTAATAACTCCCCCAAAATGGTATGACCCTAATCAATTTTATTGGTTCTAGACCGATTAGGTCATTCCCATGAAATATATAAAGGGATTACAAATTTTTTTTATCTCCTATATGTTTGGTGATTCATTCAATCATGAAGCCATGATTCAAATCCATCATCAAGATTACATTAACACTTCTCAAAATAAACAAGCTTCCAAAGCTTCTTCTTCTCATAACACAAAATATTTTTCTATATCTAAGACTCAACAAGCCAATAAGTATATTTGTGAAATTAACACTAATTATGGCCAATATTACACCAATTCCCAATATGTGAACATGGCTAAGGTCAATTATCAATGTAAACTAGCCCACAAAGACCCTATCACCAAACCTAAAAAACCATCCTTAGACGATTAACTTATCAAAGATACTACCACTAATCACTTAGTTTTGGAAACCAATGAGGAACCATCTCCTCCATCTGAACCTCCAACTACTTCCCTTCCTCCTGAACCTATTTTACCCTCTAAGCCTCATTTTAGTTCTTGTTCTTCCAAAACCCATTGGAACTTATTAAAAGAACTCAACTCCATGCCTTGAAAAATTACTCTTATGGAGTTAGTTCATACCTTTCCTTATCATCGTAAGTTCCTTATGCAACAAATTCAAGAAATTGAAGAGCCATCTCCTTTAGAAGAAGAATCATCTTCTAAAGATCCTCAACCAACCAAAGTGCATATAATTATATCAATTTTTCCGTTTTCAAAACCTTCCATAGACTTCCTCGAAGAAGACATGATCAATGATGACATCCTCTTTCAAGCTGATGATCCACTCCTATTTATTAACATAATCATTAATACCACCCTCATTCATAAATACTAGTAGATGAAGGGTCTAGTATTAATGTGACATATATTTGGGTCATCCAACAACTTGGCTATAACAAAGATCATCTCAAACAAACTCATTTGACATGTCATGGATTTGACAAAATTAATCAAAAGTTGTTTGGTTATATTTGGCTCCCTATTACTATTGGACCTAAGACTATACAAACTAAGCTTATGGTCCTCGATTTACCATCATCTTACAACATACTCCTAGGATGCCCATGGACTTATCAAACGAGGAATATCATCTCTTTTGGAATCCAATGTATCAAATTTCTTCATAATGGAAAAAGGTATAAACATGAGGTTGATCCTAACCCATGGAGTATTCAATTTCCAAATCTAAATTCTCAAAATCAAATTCCCACTATTCTAAAGATTAATAATGCCCCTTTACCTGAATTCATCAATATTAATCTAGATTTACATGTCATTCTTGTTGATTTTTGATGATGATGAGCCCAATGACTTACAAAATACTTGTAACACTACCAAGCTACCTCCTTGCATCCCAAAATGGCTACCTCCCTCTTTATTACATCATGATTGTACCATCCTTCTCATAGATGATATCACCGATTTCCTCCTCTATGAAATGATCATGAAGCATCTTACACCAAAGATGACTTCACATGTAATAATTATGGATCGGCTAAATTATTTCAAGATCCTTTAATCATGTCTCTAAATAAATTCAAAAATTTAGGCATCTTACCTTCCAAAGTTCCTCCTGAATCACAAGCATGTAAAATTTCTCCAACTTATGATGATACCTGCATCATGGCCCAAGCTCAATCACAAGACTTAGATGTTCAACTTTATTAGAAATCTTTAGCTCAAATTCATGCTTTCAATTATGAAGTTCATAACATTTCAATAGATTTTAAGTTATCCCTTGAAGGTCATATATTTTGATGCCATTCTTGTAGTACAAGGTTTAATTGTAAAAATTCATTGTGTTTATCTTCCAACGACGACAAAGAACAATTTTCAAAGTTTATAAAAAACGAGTTAACCAAGTCCACTAACTTCATTATCTGGGCCAGTTTAGAATGGATGTTCAAAGGAGGATGGGTTTTCAAAGGGGATGACTCATTTAAGTGAAAGTTGCATTTGATATAAGCGAGTCAATGTATCAACTTGTTTCATTTTTATTTTATTCATTATTGTAATATTTTAAGTGTGATTTTGATAAGTTAGTTAAAAGAAGTTGAATTATAAATAGTTTTTTTTAATTTAAAAGTTACAAATAAGGACTTTCATGAATTGTAAAATGACTTTTCATATTTAATATAATTTGTGTTGATATTTATGTAATAGAATTTATCTATTTTTATTGATGGAATTATATAAAATAAAAAGAATTGTTTTTTTCATTCTTGTTTATATCATTGTCATTTTATTATTTAATAATATAATTTTTTTTTTTCATAATCATTCAAATAAATATTTTACAGTTAATTTTTTAAAAAAATTTATCTATTTTCATTTTTTATATGTAAATTAAATTTTCTATATATTTAAGTTTGCATTTGATTTGTTTTCAAATCTTTCATTTAATTTACATACGAAATCCCAAATACCAAATTAAATATATAATTATAAATATTTTATTTCTTTATCAAATAATTATTTTCAATAAATAAAACCCTATTAAAATAAAAGATGGAATTTTCCCCTCCATATTGCTGTCAAAATTTCCCCATTTTATCCTCCAAAAAAATAATTTTCCAAAATAATCAAATATTGAATGGCCAAGAAAATTATTTCGACAAAGCACAAGTTTCCAAAAATATATTTATTCAAGAAACATTGTGTATCGATAATTTCAAGACAAACAACTCATAAGTGAATGGTCAAATGTCAAACTCCTCCATGTTAAAGGGGTAAGTATTTTTAAAAATAATAATAATTAAATAAGTAAAATGGAAATTTCTATGCCTTTTCACATTTAAAATAAATTTTAATCAGACATCAAGAGGCAACCCAAGTAAGATGGAAGTGAGATGTTTTTTTAATATCTATGGGTATTGATAAAAAGTTAGAAGTAATTTATTTTGTAGAATGTTTAAATCTAGTCATTTCTTAGATAAGAAGAGTAATTGTCGAAGAGGATTTACGATAATAAATATTATATTAAAAGAAGAAATTCTTAAGTGAAAATTAGAGTATATTTTTAAGAAAGTCTAAGATTTAATATAATTATTTGAGAATATTAGATTATTCATTTTTATTGGAAGGAAAACATATTATCATAATTCTCAGAAAATGTGGGACGATGAGCTTTTTTCTTCTCTGTTTAAGCCCCTTATTTTTTGTGTAAAGGTTTCCTCAATGGTTCATCGGATTTATTTTCTTGTCCGTCCTCAAGGGGGTGTCCCTTGGATCTCCCCTCCTAGGCCTTCTAAATTTTTTGCTGATGTGGGAGTCTCCTCAAAGAAAAGGGCACAGATTGAAGGTTGCGCTGCTAAGGGTAGAAGCGGATTCTTTAATCAGCAATGGCTCTCAACAAAGTTTGGAGGACCTCCTCTCTTTGCATGGGAGATGTTTGGCTTCAGCTTGTGGCTAAGTTCACTAGGGTGTGTGGTAGGTAGGGCCATGCCTACAGTTAAGGGTTGTGGTTTCGTCATTTTTGGGTTTATTTTGATTGGCTCCCAATTTTATCTTATCTGAGTTCTTGTTGAAGATTTACATAATCAACATGTTTTTATCTTCTTTGTTTCTCAATTTTTGCTCGATGTTTTATTTTCATTTTTTTTTGGTGTGATTCTCTTGTGGGATGCAATTTATTGGCTTTGGTTCTCATTGTTTTGTCCTATTATTTTGATTTTTTTTCTTGATTATTATGATTAAACTCTTGGTTGTGACTCTACCGATTCATAACTCCGATCAAAAATATTTTAATTTATCAAATTAAAAATGTCAGGATCCTACTCTCCCCAATAAGAGTATATATATGATTACCTTTGTATTAGCAACTAAACACGGAATTTAACCAGAATGATAAGTAACTAGAAATATGAAACAACACAGGATATGAAAGACAATACACAATCTTGTATTAATACTCATCCAGAAAGAAAATACAATAAAGAAGATGCCACACTTCTTCCACCTCTATAAGGCTTCCCACACCTCAAGGGCTCCTAGCAATTCTCAATCAAGAGTTCATTCTCTCTCTTACGGTCCCAACACACAACTCAAACACAGAGTTGGTGTTCACCTCCACCAGTCAGTAACAACGCTGCCAATACACCAAGTACACAACCGTACTCCAAGTAGATCTTCCTTTCCTTGTTGCCACCTACAAATCAACAGACCTTACTTACCATGTAGATGTCTCTACACCCTAAAGAACCCTTGTCCTTGCCTCACCAAGTCCTCATGATTCTTCAACCAGTACCTCGGTGGATCTCCTAGTAGAACTTGCACAACCTGCAACTCTGCCTGATCATACACACTCAGCACCCCTTTGGAACTAGGAGGAGCTACTCTTGCTCTCTCTTCAAGCACAATGGCTTTCTAGCACACCTTTACAATACAGCCCATAAGTCTATTATATAGATCTCATGCATACAATAATTAGACTTTCTTAATTACAATAATTAGACACGCAACTCAAGACTATAATTAGCCTCTTAACATGCAAACAACCGGTTCATTAACAAACTGTTCGTTAACTCGCAGTTCTGGAACCTCACAGGCGACCGATGTCGGTCCTTGTCTGCCTGGAGGTGACCGACGTTGGCCGATCCTGATCGATGTCGGCAGCTTCCTGTCTCTCCCCTGACCGACGTCAATTGTTCTGACCGAAGCTGGTGTCTGTGACACTTCAGCAACTCCTCTTGTTCGCAACCTGGTGAAGCTTTTAACTCCAGAACCTAACAATCTCCCACTTGGAGATAAACAACTATACCTGTACCTTCATCTAATTCATTTCCTGGCTTGCATCCCTCTTCAAGCTGAATCTTGAAGACCAACCACCACACAACCTATGATGCACCTCCTGTCATCCAAGTAACCTGCCACATCCGAACCTACATATCCATGTAGTGAAGTCCTTGACCCTGCATAGCATGAATCCCTGCTGCTGATCCCTCTCAGATACCTGAGAATCCACCTTCCCCAAATTGGCTCCAAACTCTCTAACAACTCCCACTGCTTGGGAAAACTCAGGTCTACACTCGACCTCATGTGATTTCGAACACTGTTCTAAGCTCAGCTTGAACTGTCCAGCCCTTGGTGTGCTTACCGATTTTGCATCTTGCATCTTGAACCTCGCCAACACCTTCTTCACATCAGCTCCCACTGGAGACAAAATCAACCTGTGATCTTTCATGTCTCTTATTCCAAAGAATTTTATTGTTCCCAAATTCTTCATGACATACCTCTGAACTAACTTTACCTTTAGCTCAGAAACTCCCTGCATGTGTAATCCTGCAACAAGAAACCACACTAGATACAGTAATAGGATAATGTTGTGACCATTATCCAACCTGGTAAAGAAAACACAACGGTTACAATGACCTTGACCAAAGCTATGCTTAGTCATACACCTGTCAAACCTGTACCACTGTCCTGCAGCTCCCTCAAGACCATATACCTTGGCCTTCCATCTCACGTGTCCATCCACTCTCTTCTCTAACCTGGGAATCCATCCCTCTGTCACTGCTGGCAACTCTACCAAATCTCCTGCTTGGTTCTCTTCTGAAGAATTCATGCCATGCTCCCACTGTTCCCTGGATTCTACCTGCATTGCCTCTTCATGTCTTCCTGATTCTTGACCATTAGTAAGCAATAAGTAATATAAAGAAGGTGAACAATGAATATGAGGCTCACTTACACTTTCAGTCCTCCATATGGGCATTTGAGACTCCATGACAGCTTGCTGTCCGCCCAACATCCGTTCTAGTGACCGATCTCGGCCATCTCCCAATCTGCACCCGACCGATGTCGGTTCCTTGCAACTGACCCTGTCTGTCAACGTCGGTTCCCTGACCGACGGTGGTGTACCTTCTACCGACGTCAGTTCTTGTATGACCAATGTCAGTTCTTGCTACCTGACACCACCAACTCTGCTGATCTGCACATGACCAACGTCAATGCCTGTCTATTCGATGTCGATTCTTCTTGACCGACGTCGGTACTTGTGTTCGCCTATGAGTGATGACTTTTTACCTGCAAGCTCCTTTTGGATCAAACCCTTGTCCATATTAACACAGCCCTACTCAGAATAATTCAGTCTCCTCAGCTGATCTCTGTCTGTCATCTCCTCCATGAACACCAAGGCTTTCCAGTTCTTAAGTTTGTCAAAGATATATGTCTTCCGCTTAAAAACATGCATACCCTTCTTACATATGTGACCAAGCCTACAAAGCCACATCTCTGCAACAGAAGGTGAATCAGTAATATATGTAGATAGATAAAGGATACCTACTTTTTTACCATCGTCTAATTCAAGTGCATCCGCTGTGAGAGTTATTGTGCATCTCTCATCACCCAACTTTCTTGAAGAAATTAGACTCATCTCCAAGACTGGAACCTGCATGACCTTCTTCAACACCTGTGTGTTACCCGTCTGCAATTTTAGCTTCACTTCCCCTTTGCCAACACTCTGACAAGGCTCATCAACCCCTAAATAAATCTCTCCAAAGTCTCCCTGGACATACTCTTGAAAAGATGCTCTATTTTGGGTTGCATGGAAAGAGGCAACAGAATCTATAAACCAAGATTCTACTTTATCCAGAGCAACCTGTGCAACAACACCTGCAAAATCTGCTTCTACACGCTGATCTTCTATCGACCAACAATCTTCCTTTACCTGCGCTTTCTTTCCATCAATCAGACCATTCGTGCTATTCAGTTTCTCCATTCATAGCTTACTTTCTTCTGCCATTTCTATACTCCCACTCAATCAAAAACCCCTGTGAGTACCCTGTAATCAACACACACTAACCAGATCTGAAACAACCTATTAGCAACCCAACCAAAAGCTTTGATACCAACTGTTAGTGGTATCAAGCTATGAGCCAACAACCTTGCTCTGATACCAACTGTCAGGATCCTACTCTCCCCAATAAGAGTATATATATGATTACCTTTGTATTAGCAACTAAACACGAAATTTAACCAGAATGATAAGTAACTAGAAATATGAAACAACATAGGATATGAGAGACAATACACAATCTTGTATTAATACTCATCCAGAAAGAAAATACAATAAAGAAGATGCCACACTTATTCTTCCACCTCTGTAAGGCTTCCCACACCTCAAGGGCTCCCAGTAATTCTTAATCAAGAGTTCACTCTCTCTCTTACGGTCCCAACACACAACTCAAACACAGAGTTGGTGTTCACCTCCACCAGTCAGTAACAACGTTGCCAGTACACCAAGTACACAACCGTACTCCAAGTAGATCTTCCTTTCCTTGCTGCCACCTGCAAATCAACAGACCTTACTTACCATGTAGATGTCTCTACACCCTAAAGAACCCTTGTCCTTGCCTCACCAAGTCCTCATGATTTTTCAACCAGTACCCTGGTGGATCTCCTAGTAGAACTTGCACAACTTGCAACTCTCCCTGATCATACACACTCAACACCCCTTTGGAACTAGGAGGAGCTACTCTTGCTCTCTCTTCAAGCACAATGGCTTTCTAGCACACCTTTACAATACAGCCCATGAGTCTATTATATAGATCTCATGCATACAATAATTAAGCTTTCTTAATTACAATAATTAGACACGTAACTCAAGACTATAATTAGCCTCTTAACATGCAAACAACCGGTTTGTTAACAAACTATTCGTCAACTCATAGTTCTGGAACCGCACAGGCGACCGACGTCGGTCCCTGTCTGTCTGGAGGTGACCGATGTCGGCCGATCCTGACCGATGTCGACAGCTTCTTGTCTCTCCCCTGACCGACATCGGTTGTCTTGGCCGACGCCGGTGTTTGTGACACTTCAGCAACTCCTCCTGTTCGCAACCTAGTGAAGCTTTTAACTCCACAACCTAACAAAAAAAAAATGAAAAAAAACAAGATATTAATAATTAAAACAATGTTATCATTGTAAAACTAAATTAAATCACATGACAATCTTAAGTGATAAAGATATATTTAGAAAGACCTTCATTCCCAAATATAGAAAATGATTTTGAATTAGAACCTTACAATGAATTAGGAGATTTACAAATAATTTGGAAGGCCACTTTGGTTCTAATATATTTGGTCTTAGGGTGGCAATAAATTCTTGAAATTGGCATTAAAGAGTCATGTACTAGTAAAAGCAAAGTTTATGGAAATTGTGGTAGCATTGATTATAAATTACGAAATGTATGCATTTATTTTGCCTTGAATCACGAAATCGAGAGGACTTGGGCTCAATAATTTCTAAATAAGGGAATAAATTTTGACATGTGAATCAAGCATAGAGGAGATTTTGAAGTTGAGTGATAGTTTACATTATATGCATGGAGTTTTGAGTCTTAATATATCCATCATGTGAGATTTATGTGAGCTTCATCAAATTTATTAGGCACTTCAAAGTCACTCACATGTAAGGGGATTTATTTAGTTCAATCCCTCTTCTAGGTTTGAGGTGATCTTTACCTTCATGTCTTAAAAAAAGAGTCTAAAACAAGTAGGAGAAGAAAAGTCAACCTATTGGCCACCTAAGGAAATATAATATAAATTTTAATCTATGACGGTGACCATTGAGTTCAAGGATCTCACTAAGATTTACAATGGGATAATCATGACATGAGAAGGATTTTTTTTTTTTTAGCAAAGTGATTTAAAATTGGAAAAACTAATAGCCCTCATTGACATTAGAGGCTATTGGAAGGAATAGAATACTATGAGAGTATTTCAAGTGGTAGGATCATATGTTGGTCCATCAATCGAGAGATGTTGACATGCTTATTGTATGGGTGTAACAAAGTTTGATGGAAACTAAGATTATAGATCATCATCATGGAATGCATGTTAATAGATGTTTAGGAATAATTTGAATCTATGTTGTGGTAAATTCTAATCAATTTGATATGGTTAGTGGTTTTATTACAAACTTATTTTTGTTTATGATGAAGCTTGATCGAATAAAATAATATGTAAATGTTTTATTGTAAGGCTAAAAATTAAGTTACTTTGTTTAATTTATGAAGAATGTTGGTTTAGAGCAGTCATGATATTTAAACTAAAAACTAGATTTGTTATTAATAACTTCATAATATATTTATGCAATATGTATGATTTTTGTATAAATGTTAGAGATTTTTTGATAATTTTAATTAAATATGAGGAACCCATATCAACTCTTATTTTACTAACCAAAAAAAAAAGTAACTAGAATACAACATATGCTTTTGCATGACCATTTAAACTAAAACTAGATTTGTTATTAATAATTTCATAATATATTTGTATTATATATATATAAAATACAAATATATTATGAAATTATTAATAACAAATCTAGTTTTTAGTTTAAATGGTCATGCAAAAGCATATGTTGTATTCTAGTTACATTTTTTTTTGGTTAGTAAAATAAGAGTTGATATATATATATAAAACAAACCTCATTTTACCAATAAAACAATATAACTAAATTTTTTTTACCTATAACCATGGCTTCCAAATGACATCTAACCTTTAAAAAAACATAAAAATAAAAAAGAGACATAAAACTAACTCAACATCTCTACAAAGTTAAAAAAATAAAAAATGATTAAGAGATCGAGAAGACAAAACTTTGCTAAAACTTACGATGACTTCGAGAAAAGTTTACACAAGCTCAATAAAAAAATTTGAGTTTATCCAAAGTTGTGAAAGCAATGAAGCCATATGGTAAAACTAGACAAGATTAGACCATCTCCAAATAAATTAAGTAAACTGTTAGTGATGGAATAAATATTTATTAAACATGAAAGCAAAATAAATGTTATAAAATCCCAAATTTCACATGCCATAAAATGTCCACATTTATTTTGATGTTAAATAACAAATCATCCAAGTCGAACAAAACAAAAGGGAAAACTTTACACAAATTTGCTTGTACAATTCACTTAAAATTAATAGAATAAAAATTTGGCAACCATAACTTTGCATAAAAATTAAATATAATACATTGAAGAATAGAAAAATTCAATCCTAAACTAAAGTTAGGGGTTTGATTAATAAATAATTTTAAAAATATTTTTAAATTTTATTTTTAAATTAAAAAATTAAATGTAATGTTTGACGGATTCATTTTAATCAATTTTAAAAATATTATATGATTTTTCTAGTGAAAGGTTGAAATTTAATCATGGTAATTAATATCTACATAAATATTTAATTTAGTATGCATTAAAGAAATCCATTGTATCCTATGTGAATAGAACTGTAAAAAAAAAGTATATTTTATTAAGCCTAACAACATGATATTATTTATACTATTGAAAAATTAAAGACCTCCAATATAATACGATCTAACTAAGTACACAAAAGTACATAAATTATGTCAATAGTGGGAATTTCCATGCAACAAGGAATTGAATAGAGAATCCATTACCCTGAGGATGATCAACCTTGTACAAGGAAATATGTTATCGGTAATAAAATTAATGATAGGCTAAGAGTTTGAAAGGATCAAAAAAATATCAAAACATTATCAAGACAAACACAACAAAGAGAAAAACTAAGTATAAATATAAGTATGTTATGGCTGACTGTTTTAAGGTATTTTTACAAAATGATATTGATATTAAAATGTTAAGAAGGTCAACTTATCATAACTTGAAGTCTACTAATGGAAAACATAAAAATCATCAACCCCTATCAAGTGAAAATCATTCACAAGGACAAATCATGGCAATCCATTTTGGATACTTAAAAATTAATCAAAGAATTTAAAAGTACAATTGTTAATTTTAATTTATTTAATAACCCATACACTTTTATATATTTTAAGATGCATCTATATTGTTTAATTATAAATATGGACAAACACTAATTACATACACATTTATCAATATTTTATTATTAGAAAATATTTTCAATTAAATAAATGAATTAAATTTTATTAATAATAATAAAATCTTATTTTTAAAAAACTTGTGTAAATAAACTACTCTCTAAAACATAAACCTTAACCTCCTTTCTTATCTATATATATAAATATAAAGAGCTAGCATAAAAAGGTTGATAAATAGATGAGCATTGACTTTTTAAGACTAACATCTATGTTAAAGGTATTAATCAAAATAAGTAAAGACATTGGGTGTGTGCAAGGTAATGGGGGATAAAAGTGAGGGCTCAAAATGCCATTTTTTCTTTTAAAAATAGCAATACTTGAATTTGGAGAGAATTTTTTAGACATTTGGACCAAAAAAAATTATAATAAAATAAGAAGATGAATTGTGAATATTGAATATAGTTTATAAATATTTAATTTATTTTAATATTTAAATGATAAAAATATGGGAAATTGATGCATTTTGACAATGACTTAATAATTTTTTGTAAAAAAATAATTAAAATGCATGTGTACGAACACACTTTTTAAAAGTAAATAGATGAATTTTTATATAAAATTATATATATGAATAGATAAAATATTGAAAAATATTCAGAATATTTTTTTCTTAATTTTTAATTAATATATGTTTTTCAATTAATTTTATAAGTCAAAAAAGTTGTAAATTAAAATTATAAGTATATGGACACAATTTTTTGACCTTAATTTGAAAAAAAATCAAAATAATAAATTGAAAGTATAGCCAATGATGTTTAAATTTTTTTAAATATGAGTTTTGTAAAAAATTGATTAATATTTAAAAATTTAAAATTTTATTTGTAATGATACATGTAGGAACCATAATGAGATATGTTGTGCAGAAATAAAGTAATAATTTAACATTAAAAAAATTGTATATTCAGAAACTATAGTCTCCCCTCTAAAAACTCATATATATATATATATATATATATATATATATATATATATATATATATATATATATATATATATATATATATATATATATATATATATATATATGCCTACTTAAATATGTTTTCGAAGGCATAAAAAACTTATACATTTATCAAAAGTAAGGTGTGTTGGTCTAACGTAAGTTTGAATGTTAAGTTCAGATCCTCCCATTTTTTTTTAAGAAAACACAAAACATTGTATAAATTAAAAAAAAAAGGTGTGTGCCCTATGCATTGTAAAGGGTGTGTGCACTATGAAGTGCAAATGGCATGCAACCTATATAATGCAAAGGGTGCATACCCTTTGAAGTATATATTGTAATTGTTTTAATATTTATATATTTCAATGTTTGTTGTAAAATAAACATTTAAGTATAATCTTACATTTACTTTATTCTTATATTTTAAATTCAATTTAATAAATATAAAAAATTAGGATCAATCTGAGTCTTCTAAAATTGATTCCAAATTTGTATAAGTTATTGTTTAGAAGATAATTTTTCAAAATCCAATCTGCTTAATACTTATTTTCCATAATTATAATACTGAACATAAGATTATTTGGGTATAACTTTTATGTATAGTTTAATGTTTCTATTAAAATAAATATTTAAGTATAAGCTTACATTTACTTTATTCCTATACTTTAAATTGATTTTATTAAATATAAAGAATGAAGGTCAATCTGGGTCTTTTAAAATTGATTTCAAATCTATAAGAGATACTATTTAGATTTTTTTTTATAATCTAATAGAGTCAATACTTAATTTTTAGAATTTTAGTATTGAACATAAGGTTATTTGGGTGTAAATTTTACACTTAAAGTCTAATTTGGAAAAATAAATAGGGTTTTTTAATGGTTTTTGGGCCTTTTATATTGATTTATAACGTTTTACTAATTTTTTTAATAAAATTGTATCTTTCTGAAATAGTGAAAGCTAAGAGGATATTAACACATGGATTCACCACACACTATAATATTTAGACCATTTAAATTTGCCCTCTAAATAGTTTTGTCAACATGTTGAATGAGGATTATTATCCCCCCCTTTCCATTTTAAGGATGAGTACATAAAGTTACACCAATTGTGCCAACGTAAGAAGCAGTCAGTAGAAGACTACACCAACAAGTTCCATGACTAGACCACATGCTTGAGTGAGATATTGATTGAATATCATAAGGTGTTGAATTACATCAATATAATTTCACCTCATATCCCTACAAAGATACAAATTTTGACTTCTTACATTATGGAGAAATTTTATCATAATGTTAGCAAGATTAAAGCCAATATAAATATGAAACAAAACCTCACCTCTTCATTAAAAACCATGCACACGAGACTTCCCATGCACAACTCCTCATATCATCCTCTTACACATAAAAATTACATTTTTTACAAAGGAAATAAGGCTGAAAAAGATGCACAAAACTTGAATACTCATGCACCTTCTACTTTAGATAAAGGTGATAAAACTTCTAGTGAAAAGTAGTGCCATTGGCATTGCTCACACACCTATGACAACTCAAAATGTTATGTGCATTAATCCTTACTTTCATAGTCTACATCCAATCCCATGCAGATAGATGACACTAATCTATATGCCACTTGTATGATCAGTATAGTTCCACTACCATAGATACCTCTAAGGAGAACTAAGACATATTTCACATTAAGTTTTAGGTGAAGGGTTAACCTATTCATGTAATAATTAACATTAGAAGTCAAAATAACATCATCTTGCAAGGCATATATCCCAAATCCAAGTCCTTTACAATACTATTCATTCAAATCCATACTCCTTGGGGTGGATTCAATAGTTGAAGGATATACGGGTCTGATGGTAATGCACCTTCCATTATAAATCCAAGCCTATGAAGGACACTATCACTTGTGATATTTCACCTTTATAATTTTGTGACATCTTGCTAGGGAAACCATATTTATATGACTGATATTATACATATATTAAGGAGGTATCAATACAAATAACTCTAAATAGGATCCAAAATAGAAGTGTGGCATAGGTCTGGCAAGATCATGCACAAGAAAAAATTTAATGCCATTGAAGTGAACCTATCAAAAGTAGGTGCAGTGAAAATCATATCACCTTAGAATAGTGAATGTGTCCACCAAGTGCTTGATGGAACTCTAACCAAGGGACTTGATCCTCAAGCATAGTAAGAGGGCCAATTTCTCTATGTAATGATGGTACAATATAAGAAGAGTTTGAAACTGATTGTGGAATTCCCTGTACCTATGGAATAACCTTCCTGATATCTAATGAGTCTTGGATCAATATACATGAAACTTGTAATGTCTTAATTAGACCAGAGGGATGTGGATTAATAACTAACTCTTAAATATATGCAACATGATAAGGATATGGTAAAGGTGTGTCCCCATCACTTTTATAGTCATATGTGATAGAAGAATAGTTAACAATCTCAGAGATGTGCTCAGTTTTAAAAGTGTCACCAAGTATAGGTGAGTTCAATCAAGAAGAATGACATGGATCATTCGTTGAAGGAATTTACATGTGAGGTGGAGAGCATGGATCAACAAACCTCAAATATAATAAGAGACTATATATGAAGCATATGGATTCATAAAATAAATTTCCACATGAAGACAAGAGTCATTGATGCTCTCTCAAGGTGTGTTCTCATTATAAATAGTAGAATCATCTGAGTAACAAAATGTGATTGATCTAAAAGAATAACATCATGCACATGAACATAAGTATAATATTCAATTGGAAAACTTAATTTGGGTATAATATCATCATATAGTGGTGGCTTGATAGAAGGAAGAGCATAATCCATCATGGATGTGTTATCACAAGAAATAGGAGTGGGAAGAAAGAGTAAAATAGTCTCTGGAGAGATGATAGGAAGTGGAGGAGGAGGAGTGATATAAATATCATTAGGATCTCTCAAAATATACTAAATAATGATCCAAATAGTGCAAGGACACACTATATGTTCCATATGGAAACATAGATCCATGGAAACATGTAACAGTAAGGTACCAAGAACCTTGTCACAAGTTTTATCCTATTTATTATATGAAATAGGATTAGTGGGAGTAGGAATCTATACATATAGGAATGGAGTATGATTATTTCTCAAGATCAAGTGTTCCATGTAATCATGCTAATAAGCATAGTTTCTTTTTCCTAGTTGAACCACTAGTATAGAATTAACTTTCCCCCATGAGTGTCTCTCAAGTGAAGTTGACATGACTGAGAGAATACATCAAGGCAGTGTAAAACTTCAAAAAACAAGTACAAAATCTTGATAGTTATAACAAATTCATGCTCATGAAGAGGTTTTTTTGCATAGTCGAGAATATATATAAATCATCAGTAAGTATAGGAATCAACACAATGCATAAAATGAGTGTGTAAAAGAGACACCAAAGAATTCACAACAAAACACAATACTCCATCAAAAAATTTAGTAGTAATGTTAGAGGTAAAATCCATGAGAGGGAGGGGGTGTATCAGTGATGCAAACAAATAAACTTCAATTCCAATCCTTCAAACTCTTAACCATTCAACATAAGTAGTCATGAAGCATATAAACCATTCAATACAATGAACAAAGAAAATCATGCAAGATCAAAGCACATAACGCATGAATTATGTGGAAAACCCTCATTTTAGATAAAACCCACTCTCAAACATAAAAAAACATGGACTATAATCCTATAAGAGATAAAAAAAACAAGAGACTTAAGTGAAGCACCCACTTCACAAGGAGCATGGACAAGCACCTGCTTGCCCTAGATGTTGAGCACCCATACAAAATATTATGATATCAACACCTATATAACTATGATTATCTTCAAATATGATGGATAAATAGTGAATAATAAATCTCTTCAGCCCTTCACACTTCCTCAAGCCTTCACACATAAGTAATGCATCCAAAACAACCTTTTGTATCCCTCTACACTTTTTCACTCATCCTCAATAATCAAACCTATAAAACATTGTTACAACATTATAAATATGACCAATAGGTCACACATATATCCCTCATACTTTTCTCTTCAATCCATCCACCAAGCATACTCACACTTTTCTTCTCTTCATACATTCACTCTAAAAACCTTCATCTTTGATTTTGTTCTTTATAGAGTCTACATGATCACCACCTTCTTAGTCAGCCACAAGACATTCCTTAAACCTTATGGATTTTATCCCACTTATAAAAAAGATAAAAACCACCTTCATATGTTGACCATATCTTTGATAGATCACCCTTAACTAGAAACACCTTTCAATTAGGCCTAAGTAGCCCTTTTAGGTCCATGGAGACCTATTCATCCTTTTAACACTTCACTGAGCAAAAATAAAAACATAAGACCACTTAAAATCACATAAGTCTATTCCACATGACCCCTAAGACATCTTAAAGTTATTAAATTTATCACTACACACATATTCATATGTAAAACCTATCAATAATTTGCCTTGTACATGAAAACATCATGAATGAACAACTAATCAACTTCCAAGCAATGGTTCATACTAAATATGGATTGCTCAAACCTCAAAAATCCATATAGATGATCCTTAAGTAGTATAAAACAATCTCAAATAGATATGTCACTATGAAACATACAAACACCATCAAGAAAAAACTCAAACATCCTTCTCAAGTCACTTGTAGAAGAAAATCAAACCCTTAGTCAACTTTAAATCATAATGAATGTAATTATATGACTAGTCAAACCTCTAAATCAATTTTCCTAGATTTATCTTGAAGTTATCTACCAATTTTTTTTACTCTATCATCAAATTCATTGATGATCAAAGTTATAGGCAAAACATTACAAACTGGTTTTCCTTTGTAAATTCAAATATTTGAATTCCAATGGTCACTAAAAAATGCAAATTTGACTATGGAAAATGATGAAATCAACCTGGGAGTGAAAATTTTCATTATCATAACTTTTTATAGACATTATGTCAAGGTATTTAATTTTATAAACATGTTCTAGGCAAAAAATTGAACAAACCCGTGTGACCAATTTCTTCTGACACCTTCACATGTGTAAATGTTGATGTCATCAATCTAGTTACTCAAGAAACTATGCCAAGATTAATAGGATAACTTAGACCTTCACAATACTACTCATATGGATTCATTTCACTTCCAAAAGTACACCAAACACTCCTTACACCCCATATGACCCCTCAAACATGGTCAACACATAATCAACATCCATCATCTTGCCTAACCAAGCAAACGTTGTAAGGTCCATGTATGATCACTAAGGCACACTTTGTCATTGACCTACTAGCATACTTGATACCTCATGAACACTCTTGGCCACCTTGGAGACATAAATTAAAATACCTCAATAATATCCCCCTGTTTCATTGATGTTAACACTTGTAAACACCAATACAAAGCTATGCACATACTCTTTCTCCCTCTACAAACACTTTCTCCCCCTTTGACACAATGACAAAGTGGGCTTACTTGCTGATCCTGAAGATCTGAAAATGTTTTCATACCCAACATCAATAAGATAACTCCTCTAAGAGATGATATAAACTCCCCCTATCACTGTGCATACAATTTCTTCCCATGACTACCTTAAACCTACTCATTGATAACACTCTTCTTTGACCATGCATTGCTATATAAAGAAGTAATGAACAAGATAAAGCAAATGGGAGTGATCACACCTTAATAAAACTGAAAATAACTCCTCCTAAGTCACCTAAACTTAGGCACCCCTTGATCACCTTTAAACCATATCTAACCATGATGAAACTTCATAGTTACCTTCAAATTTTCTCTCACAAGCCAACTCCATGATCTCCAATAGATTTTCAATCCATTATTCAAACATTAAAGATGCTCAAAATAGATTGAAAAACTCATATGAGAATAATCATACCTTGGTATTTTGGATAAAATGACCAAAAAGTCCATTTGAATCACCTAGCCTTGTTTGGAGGCCTAATAGCCTTACCTGAACCTTGCAGAGACCATAATTTTGTATGTTGAATCCTTCATGAGTTGAAATTATATATATGATGCACACTAATATTCCCCCTCATGCATGCCTATTTTAATCATCCAACACTTTCTTTGCACCATAGTTCCTTCACAAACTAACCTATGAATTAGCCCTCCATTTGCACAAATGCTCAACCATAAAACAAACCATACACTTCTAGATGACTATAAAGTAAGTTTTATCACCTATTTGGCCATTTAAATATATTAAGCATCATTAAACCTTAACTCATTTTGGAAGGTCATTAACCCACATGGGCTAAACAGTAGGGCATCAAAGAGAAATGTGGTAAGCTTAACATCTTCCAGTTAATTCCAACTCCTAAAACTTATCTCACACTTGGAGGTCATCAATTAACACTACTAAGAAAATTATTGAGGTATGAATCCTTGGGGAACCCATAGAATCATGAATGTGGTTTTTGTCCTGCTAGCCCTTAAGCAAGGACTATCATACCTGAGAGGCATCAAAATTATTCAATTTTCCCTCAAGATCCATTAAAATATTAAAACCACCTAGAACACACTTGTATGAGGTGAACACAAATTTCTATGCCACAAAGTCATCTTGAATACTCACCAATCTTCATTTGACACCTTGAGAGCTCATGATTGTTCCTGCAGACCCTGTGTATACCCCTATCACTATACCAAATCACCTTCAACTAATCATGTGATCAATATCACACATTTAAGGCACATTTTGCATTTGGACACATCAAATACAATTGTCCTTAACCCTTGGTTATCTTCATATATCTCAAAAACACCAATTTTTCATGATGAGTTCTCACTAGGTAGTGAATAGTGAGCAAAATGGTCAAACTAAACAAATGGTCATGAATGGTTATTTTGACCAACTTAATATATCTAAACCCATGGAATACACTTATACAAGTCCTCTCCACACTCTAAATCAATATTACCTTCACTCTTCATGATTTGACCAACTAAACCAAGCTTCAAAAATTGACTAAAACTTGCCTTTAGGACCAATGTCCCTGAATAGATTTATTGAAGCTTTTCATCGCTAACCTCTGGAGCAAGATCATGAACTTGTTTCTCCCCCTTAACCAATGAAATTATATTGATTTATATAAAATGATATGACTCCCAATATTTATCTTATATATTCAAATTTTGCTTTTGTCAATGGTTTAGTCATAATATATGCAAGTTATTCTTTTGTAGGCATATACTCCAACTTAACACTTTGATTACTCATTTGTTCTCTTAAGAAATGATATCTAATAGGAAGGTGCTTAGTTTTTGAGTTTATAACAAGATTATTTGAGATACTAATTGCAATAGTATTATCATAATAGATAGGACAAGGTCCATTTTGTCTTACCTTGTAGTCTTCCAAGGTTTGCTTCATCCATATTACTTGAGTACAATAAGAAGCAATAGCTATATACTCAGCTTCTGCAGTTGATAGAGATACATAGGCTTGTTTCTTGCTTATCCAAGACACCAAGCATTCACCCATGATTAAAACACCACCACTTGTACTCCTCTTATCATCCACACACCCTATTCAATCTGCATCAATGTATGTCCTTAGAGTGAACTCTTTGCTCTTGGGGTACCATAAACCATATTCTATGGTACCTTTGAGATACCTCAAGATCCTTTTGAATAATTTCAAGTGAGACTCTCTAGGATCAGCTTGAAACCTACCTACAAGGCCTATTGCTTGCATGATATCAAGCCTAGAAGCAATAAAGTATATAAGACTTCTAATCATAGATCTATACAAGGTTTGATCAACCTTTGGTGAGTCATCTTGTTTACTTAAATTACATCATGTGATCATTGGAGTACTCATTGTCTTACAATCTATAATGTAATTTTTTTTAGCATATCTTTGATGTATTTTGCCTATGAAATGAATACCCCTACATCAAGTTGGTTAATCTACAATCCTATAAAAAATAAAGTTTTCCCAATATTGACATTTCAAACTCAGTATTCATAACATCTACAAAATCTATACTCATGTTATCATTATCAAATCCAAAAAATATGCCATCAACATAGACTACCACTAGCAATTGATGATTTATCTCTGTCTTATTGTATAAATTGTTGTTAACTACCCTTCTTTTGAAGCCTTGGCTCAATAAATACTTGTCTAACCTATCATACCAAGCTCTAAGATCTTTTTTAAGACCATATAAATCTTTCTTTAATTTACAAACAAAATCCTAATTACTTGTCATGGAAAAACCTTTAGGTAACTCAATATAAACTTCTTCATCTAAGTTTCCATTTAAAAATGTAGATTTCACATTTATCTGGTAAACTTCAAAACCTTTAAATCTTGCATATGACAAGAAGAGTCTAATTGCTTCCATTCTTGTCATAGGAGCAAAGGTCTCATCAAAGTCTATCCATTCAACTTGAGCATATCCTTTACACACCAGTCTAGCCTTATTTTTTGTGACCCCTCCTTTCTCATTCATCTTATTTCTGAATACCCACTTAGTTCCTATCACATTTTTGTCTTTTTACTTAGGTACCAAATCCCGTGTTTCATTATTTACTATTTTATTAAGTTCCTCATCCATTTCACATCCAAATTTCATCTTTTCTAGCTTTCAATAATGTTTTGGGTTCAACCTTGGGTAACAAATCTATGTCTTATTGATTCTGATTGATCAACATTCTCCTTCTAGTCTGTAAACTTGCATTCACATATCCAATTACCTGGGAAACTAGATGATCCTTATATATTCTCATAGATGGAGTTTTAGTGTCATGTCTCACCTCTTCCTCTTCATCATATGATTGATTAGATATGCCTTTATTATTTGAATTAGAGTTCTCTATAGTGCCATTTATCTGCAAGTTAGGATTCTTGATTTCACCTACCTCTTAAACTCTTACATTTTAACTTTCAAAAACTTTGTGAAGTCTCTTATTGAAGCATCTGTAAGCAAAAATTATAGAGGAATAACCTAAGAAGATACCCTCATCAGAACTTGAATCAAATTTGCTAATATTTTCTTCATCCCTCTTGATAAAACACTTGCTCCCAAACACTCTAAAATGTTTGACATTAGTTTCCCTATTTTTCCATGGTTTATATGGAGTCTTATCACCATTTACTCTAATTTGTCATCTATTTAAGATGTATATTGATGTATTAGTAGCGTCTTCCCAAAAACCATCTGATAGTTTTAAATCTTGAAGCATGGTTCTACTCATCTCTTGGATAGTTTTATGTTTCCTTTCAACTACCCCATTCTATTGGGGTGTCCTAGTAGTAGAGTAATATATTCTAATCCCTTGATATTCACAAAAGGTGTCAAACTCATAAGATCAAAATTTACCTCCTCTATCTGATCTCACATACTTGATTTTTGATCCCTTTTCATTTTCAATAAGAGCTTTAAATGTTTTAAAAATTTTAAAGGATTTTGATTTTTTAAATAAATATATCTAAGTCATCCTAGTAAAGTCATCAATTAATAACATGAAGTAGTTACCTTGAATATCTTGAGTTATTTTAGGTCCACATAGTTTAGTGTGGATCAACTCGAATGGTAGTGTGGTGGAATTCTCCTTATATTTTTAGCTTCTTTTGGTTTGCTTCCCATGAAGGCATGCCTTGCAAAGAGTATGAGGAATCTTAGGGATTTTAGGCATATGCCTCACTAATCCTTTTGAACTGATCCTCACCAAGTTGTCAAAATTTAGATGTCCAATTATTCTATGCCAAATCCAACTTTCCCCTAATTGATTCATGAAACACTCCTCTATTTTGGATTCATGGAACACATGCAAGTTATTGTTAGCCTTGTGAATATTTACAACTAATTTTACAAACTTGGCTCTTCACACTTCACACCCTTTATCATGAAAAATCAAAACATATCCTTGCTTACACATTTGGATAACACTTAGAAGATTGTGTTTCAAACCTTATACATATAAAACATTTTCAATTTTATTATGACCATTATCCAAACTTATAAAACCTTTGCCAACTATGTTAGTAGATTTTTTGTCACCAAATCTCACTGAACCTGAATTATGTTTTTTGAGAGGTAAACTTGCTTTTATCTCCTGTCATATGATTTGACCATCCACTGTGCATGTACCATTTTATTTTTTTATCCTCTTGAGTATGCAAGGTAGTTTGGACAAACATTGATTCTTCCTTTGGTGCACTACCTGACTTTTGCTTTTTTTTCTTCAATCTTGGATTTGTCTTCCTTGAACCATTTGATGGTGTTAATGACTTGTATGTCCTTTTTCTAATATGCCCTTTTACAATAGTTGGCTATATGTCCCTATTGGTTTTAGTTATAGTATAGAACCTTGTTCTTGTTCTTTGAAGATAAATTATAGTCCCTATGTATGTGAACATATTGATTACAAGTGTAATAGTGCTCATTAAAGACATAACTATATTTTTTCATGTTAGACATTCCTTTTACTTGATCATCAATGACCCAAGAAGTTTCATCTCTAAATTCTTTGGTAGATCTAGGAATCTACTTATCTTTAGATAAAAAACATTTATATATGTTATTTATTTATCTTATAAATGATCCATTCTTTGATTTAACCCTTTATCCATCATGTCCTGTAAATTCTTGACTGTTGTTTCTTGTTTATCTATTTGTGTCTTCACACCATCGATGCTTGTAGTGTTCTCAGAACATATTGAGGAAGTCAGATCTAAATTTTTAATTCATTTATTTTTCTTAAATATTTATTTATCTTCCTATAGACATTTTGTCTCTGATAAAGCACATATTATCTCACCTTTAAGATATTTCTCAACCTATTTGTCATCCACTATACCTTTGATCACCTTCAAGTGGTTAAACTTGTAAATAAGGTATGGCTCTGATACTAATTATTAGAGGTGTAATCATTGAGGGGAGGGGGGTTAATCATTGATGCAAAAAAATCAACTTCAATTCCAATCCTTCAAACTCTTAACCATTCAACATAAGCATTCATGAAGCATATAAACCATTCATTATAATGAACAAAGAAAAACATGCAAGTTCAAAGCACACAACACATGAATTATGTGGGAAACCCTCATGGGGGATAAAAACCACTCTCAAGATTACAAAAACATGGAATAAAATCCTATATAATATCATAGACAAGAGAATTTAGTGAAGCACCCACTTCACAAGGAACACCAACCCCTACGCATGGACAAGCACCCACACAATAACTTCTGATATCAACACTTCTAAACATTTAATTTCTTTCCAATATTATGAAGAAATAATGAATAACAACTCTCTTCAACCCTTCACACTACCTCAAGCCTTCACACACAAGCAATTCATCCAAAATAACCTTTTGGATCACTCTACACCTTTTTGCTCATCCTCAATCATCAACCCTATAAAACACTATTAAAACATAAAAAACATGACCACTAGATCACACTTATATCCCTTACATTTATCTAATATTTAATGCATCCACCAATATTACTCACACTTCTCTTTTGTTCATGCATTCACTCTAGAAACCTTCATCCTTGATTTTGTTCTTTATAGAGTCTACATGATCACCACCTTCTTGGTTGACCATAAAATATTACTTAACCATTAAATCTTCTATCCCACTTATAAAAAATATCAAAACCACCTTCATAGGTTGACCATAGCTTTTATATATCACCCTTAAGTAGTAACACCTTTCGATTAGGCGAAAGTATTCCTTTTAGGTCTATGGAGACCTATTCATCCTTTTAACAATTCATCAAGCAAAAATAAAAACATAAGACCAATTCAAAGTACACAAGTCCATTAAAAATTAACCCTAAGACATCCTAAAGTGATTAAATTCATCACTACACACCTTTTCATATGCAAAACCTATCAATCATTGGCCTTGTACATGAAAACATCATGAATGAACAAATAGTCAACTTCCAAGCAATGGTTCATATTGAATATGGATTGGTCAAACCTCCAAAATCTATATGGATGATCTTCAAGGAGTCTAAAAAATTATATAATAGAAAATTTACTATGAAACATCCAAAAACCATCAATAAAAAACTCAAACATCCTTCTCGGGTCACTTGTAAAAGAAAGTCAAACCCTCAATCAACTTTGAACCATAATAAATGAAATTATATGACCATTATAACCTCCAAATTAATTTTCTTGGATTTACCTTGAATTTATATACCACTTTTGTTTTTACTCCATCATTTAATTCAACTATCATCAAAATTTATAGGCAAAACATTTTAGACTGGTTTCCTTCATAAATTCAAATCTTTGAATTCCAACCGTCACTAAAAAATGCAAATTTGACTATGGAAAATGATAAAATCAGCCTTGGAGAGCAATTTTGTACTATCATAACTTTTTATAGACATTATGTCAAGGTCTAAAATTTGAAACACATGTTATAGGCACAAAATTAAATAGACCCATGTGACCACTTTCTTCTGATACCTTCACACATGCAAATGTTGATGTCATCAATTTACTTACTTAGGAAACTCTGCCAAGATGATTAGATAACCTAAACCTTCACAAGACTAATCAGATGGATTATTTTCACTTCTAAAAGTACACCAATCACTCTTTACACCCCATATGACACATTAAACATGGTCAACACATCATCAACATCCATCATCTTGCCTAACCAAGAAAACACTGCAAGGTCCATACATGATCACTAAGTCACACTTTGTCATTGACCTACTAGCATACTTGACACCTCATGAACTCTCTTGGCCACATTGGAGACATAATTGATAATACCTAAACAAGTAACCCCCCCCCCCTCCCCCCCCCCACCCCGCTTAAATTAAAAACACAATCACACTCGTATAGACATCAAACATAACAAAGAATGCATCTTGAACAATTAGTACATAATAATGAAAGAAATGGAGGGATGTCAGTTCTATCGATAATGAATCTAAGAGGTACAATATGTGAAAAAATATGTAGATATAAAAGCACAAAAATATAAAAAATACATAGATAATGAAAAAACAAACACTTTTGAAGAAGATGAGACTCAAATCTGAATTATTGATCAAACATTATAGCTATTTGAAAATTTGAGCTTGTATGAAAAATTTAGGCAAAGAAGTTGGTGTAATTTTTTTGAATCAACTTCCCCAAAAATAAAATTTTGTGCCTCAAATTTCCAAATAAAAACTTAATCCCTTTGGATAAAAATTTAAGTACTTTTGGGTTGAAAGTGACCAAGGGCCTATTTCCCATATGACTAGGGGCTAAGAACTTTTTTTGGGTGTGTGCATGGGCAAGTGGCAAATTTTGCATTGTTCATGAGTAAGTGGTGGATTCTAAGGTGTGCACGAGTAGGTGGCAGAGTCTGAGGTGTGTGCAATCAAGTGATGGAGTTTAATGGGTGTAGAATCAAGGGTAAATGTCTACTAAAGTGTATTTTTCCATTATGGAATTTGTCAAGCATTATTTTTCTACCACCAAAAGTCTAACCAGGACCATAAACTGCCAATATTGCTTGAAAGGAGTAAAAACTCTACCAATGTTGAAAAATTCCCAAATCTGAAAATTTGGTATGGATTCCAAAAAAACCAATAAAGATCCACTTGAGAACTTGAAAAACCCCCAAAAATAAAGAAATTGTTTCCTGGTTTGAGAATCTCATTGTACAAAAATATGTGAAACCACTGAAAAAGCCTCAAAACTCTCTAAAAATGGCCAAAAATGGTTTTCATGATTCTCAATCATGTTTATAACTGATTCTAGGGTTTTTGGCACTTTTGTATCTAATGATGTTGTTTGTTTTGCAATAGAATACTTATTTTCATGTAATCCCACCAAACCTATGAAAACCAAAAAATTAAGAAAGCTACCAAAAATGAATGCAGGTAAGATCTTACCAAGGATTTTAGAAATGACAAAGTAACCATCAAATCAGAACTTTGATACCATATCAGATCACTTCAAGATATCTCAACATCATAGATTACATGAAACCTTAGGATTAGTTGAAAACAAGATGCAAATTAAAAGTGAGATTCATAAATGCTTATTAGCTAATTAGCCAATAAGTACAAAGAAGGTACATTATATAGTGAGATAAAAGGTCATCATAAAGGTAACAACTCATCTCATAATTAGAAAAAAATAGTAAGTGTATTTCCCATAATGACCTTAACAACCCTAAGCAAGCCAAATAACAACCATGTAGGTAAAACCAAAAGTATGAAAAATCCTACACTAACACCATGCACAACTCCTCATATCATCCTCTTACACATAAACATAAATTTTTTCACAAAGGAAATAAAGATAAAATGGATACACAAAACTTGAATGCTCATGTACCTTTTACTTCAGACAAAAACAAGAGTAATTCTTGTGAAAAGTGGTGCCACTAGCATTGCTCACATCCCTATGACAAATCAAAATGTTGTGCAAAAAAATATTTGATTTCATATTCTACATCTAATCCCACATAAATGAATCACACTAATATATATTCTAGTTATTTTATCCCTATAGTTACACTACCATTGATACCTTTAAGGATAAATAACACATCTTTCACACTAAGTTTTGGGTGAAGGGTTAACCTATTCATGTAATCATTAATATTAGAATTAAAAATAACATCATCTTGCAATGCATATCCCATATCCAAGGCATTTTCACTACTATGTATTTAAATCCATATTTCTTGGGGTGGCTTCAATAGGTGAAGGATATACAGGTCCAATGACAATGCACCTTCTAGTACAAATTTAAGCCTATGGAGGATATTATCACTTGTGATATTGCACCTTTATAGGTATATGACATATTGATAGGGAGACCATATTTATATGACTAATATGATACATATAAATCCAAAATATATAATTGGAATATATGAATAAAGCATCACTTATTCAATCTCTTAAAATCAGCTCCAATGACCAAATTCAAGCTTGGTCTCTACCAAACAATGTTGTAAACTTATATAATACATGTCAAAGTTTTTTTTGTTCATGGTCCATCCTGAGACACTTTCATAAGAAATAAAATAGGCATTGGTAATTCACATAATGCAAATAATGTTGAAATAGCAATAGCTCGATAAATTACTAAAATAACATAATGAAGTCTTCACATATCCTAAAAGTTTTCCAACACATTGTGTAGTAAAACACCACATAGATTAAGTTTTCGGATACCCTATTATAAATATCTATCTATATCAAAGTGTATATTGTAATAATGATGATGTTCAGTGCCAAATATAAAATCTCCTTGATCATGATAATATTAGGCCTATCTCTTCTCTTTGTGGGAGTCTGATAGTCCTCACACCCAAGAAGGATGGGTCTTAACATATCTTCATAGAATATCATACACTCAAATAAATCATGGTGAAGAATTAGTACCCAATATCATGCATTGATGACCTCTTTGACTAGATCTAAGGTGTGTAATACTATACCCATAATCTCAATCATAAAATCCAGTCTCCCTAGTATTATGTCATTGACCTCTAAAATTAAAAATTCACAAGTGATGGTGTCCTCCATAAACTTCATTTTGTATTAAAAGGTACATTTACACTAGATCTATAGACCCTTACCCTACTAAAGCCACCCCAAGGATCATGGTTTATAATAAATAATGTTTCATGCCTAAGGCATTGGGATGTGCCTTAAGCAATGAAGTTCTTCTCACTTCCAGCATAAATGATTAAATGAAGAGGCTAACCCTTCACCCAAAACTTGGTGTGGAAGAGGTTTTATCACTTTTCAATAGTTTATATGGCATTGGTGTTTGTGCTCAGACAAGTAGCATCTAGATCAATGTCATCCATATGCACGAGACTGGATATAGACTACACAAGAAAGGATTTTTGTGCACAACATTTAGAGTCACCATGGGTGTGTAAGATATATTAATGATACCATGATTCACCAAAATTATTGATTTTATCTTATGTATACAGTTTTTGAGCCTTCAATTTTGTGCAACATTATTATCCTGCTCTCCTTTGTGAAAATAATTTTTCCTATGCACACAAGGTTGATATGAAGAGTTTGTACATGTTCACTCTTCCACATGGTGTTGGATGAAGAGGTGATAAATTTATTCACATATGTCTTGTCTTTGATCTTGGATATGTTACGATAAACTTTCCATAGAGTGTTGGAAGTCAAAAACTATATTTATGTAGGGATATAAGGTTAAAGTCTGTTGATGTACTTTAACAATTTATGTTGTTCAGTCAAGTTCTCATACAAGCATGGGGTGTAGTCAAGGAACACATTGGTGTAGTCTTCCACAGACTGCTCCTTTCATTGGCATAATTTGTGAAACTTGTTTTATTTATCTTTTAATTAGTATAAAGGATAGTAATCCTCAACATATTGAAAAATTTATTCAAAGACTCTATTGGAACCCAGTTTTGAGTGTCCTATGAAACCAATCACTTGATTCACTACATGAAGTCTCAAATAGGGAATATTGAGCCCCATTAACATAAATGTAATAACATAATGTAAATTTGGACTTGATATTCCCTATATGAGTTCCCCATAAAACCAATCACGTAATTTATTGCACATAGCACTCAAATAGAGCATATTGAGCCTCCTAAACATAAATTTGATAAACTATTTTTTAAATTCATACTTGATATGATTTATTTGAGTGCCCTATGTAAAAAATCACTCAAATTTTTACATTAGGCACTCAAAAATTTAATATCAAACCCATAAACATAAATGTGATAACTTAATGTAAATTCAAACTCAATATGCCCTATTTAAGTACCCTATGAAACCAATTGCTTGATTTGTTACATGGGGCACTCAAATAGGGAATACCAAGCCCATAAATACAAATCTAACCACCTAATGTATATTTAAATTTCCCATACCATATTTGAGTGTCCTATACATCTAATCACTTGATTCATTATATAGATCACTCATATAGGGAAAATCTAGCCCCCTAAACACAAAAGTGACAACCTAATGTAAATTAGGAGTTTATATGACCTATTTAAATTCTATTTGTAACCAATCACTCAATATTTTTCATGGGAACTCAAATATGGCATATGTATCCCTCTAAACACAAATTTAATAATGTGTAAATTTAGAATTGATAAGCCCTATTTAAGTGCCTTGTGAAACCAATCACTTAATTCATTATATGGGGCTCTAAAATAGGTCATATCAAGACTCTTAAACATAAATATGACAAAATAATGAAAATTTTGAATTGGCATGCCCTATTTGAGTGCCTCATGAAACTAATTTCTTGATTGGTTGCACATGGCACTTAAATAGGGATTATCAAACTTAATGTAAAATTTGACTTGATATGGCCTATTTGAGTGCTCCGTGTAAGTAATCACTTAATTCTTTGCATGGGGAACTAAAATAAGGCATATAAATCCCCTTAAATTTAATGTGATAAATTAAATTAAATATAAACTTGATACATTCCCTATTTGATTTTATTGAGTGACCGATCACCTGATTGGTTGCATAGAAAACTTAAATAGGGTATTTGACCCCCTAAACACAAATGTGACAACCTAATGTAAATTAAAAATAGAAATACCCTATTTGAGTTCCTATGTAACCAATCACTTGATTATCTTCATGAGACACATAAATAGGGCATATCAAGCCCCCTAAATACAAATGCAACAACCTAATATAGATTCAAACTTGATATGTCCAATTTGAGTGCCCCATGTAACTAGTTGCTAGACTTGATGCATCTAGCCCTTAAATAGGGCATATTAAACCCTAAAATACAAAAGCAACAACCTAATGTATATTTAGAGTCGATATGCCCTATTTGAGTTCCCCATGTAATAAATTTCTTGATTAGTTACACAGGGCACTCAAACAGGGCATATCAAGCCCCTTAAAAATAAATTCAACAACCTAATATAAATTTAGACTCTATAACATTGTTGAAACTATTACTGAGAATACTATGAGAGATAATTTTAAGGTGTTGAGTTGAGCTCCATCATCAACTCATATAATTTTCCAAATATTTTTGTGTGCTAATATTTTAGGGCATTTATAGTGAATTTTTGGATGCATGGGGTTGCTTTAGGTTGATTTTAGGTGTTACCCATCTTACTTTTGCTAAAAAATTATTTTGATGGGTTGAAACAAATATAAATAGTAATATTTCCTTCTATTTTTGTGCTTGCATGTTTACAAGCATATAAAAGAGATATGTTTTGATATTAATGATCCATACCACAAGACCCATGATCTTGTGTATGAGGGACAACCTTACACTTAGAGATAATTTTTTAGGTTATGAAGAGTGAATGTTGTGTTTTATTACATAAATTAAAGTATATGGAATAGGATAAAATTACAAAGATGAATAATGATACAACAAGGCTAGGAACACATGTTCCTATACTGAAGAGGGGAAACCCTTCCTCTAAGTTACCTAGGTTGAATGTGTGAAAATATTATTTATGAGAAATGTTAGATACTTAGGGAATATTATTTATCACTATGGTTATGCATATCATTGACCTCTATCCAAATGTATATGTTACATATTTATACACATAATATAAGAAGGCAATTACAATTACTAAAAGTTACAAAGAGAATGGTTACAAGTAGTTTCATCTTAATTTCATGTGATGGTTGAGGTTATTCCAAGTCACTTGATATTAATTTATTTAAATAATTAACTATATGCATGTATATGGGTGAAATTATTAAGGTAGTTTCATAGATTCTATAACTCTTAAAAAAAAATTTATCATTGATGACCAACATAAACATAACACCTACCTTGGGTGCATGACTAACATGTAACCCAATGGTCACTATCATAAAAAAATATAGTATTATTTGTTTTTATACCCTACTCAGGATGAAAAAACAAATAAAAAACTTACACATTAAATTATATTCTACATAACAATAAAATATAAAAGTCCAGATCATATCCATTCAAGGATAGAGATTCAAGTTAATGACCATCTTGTCCTTGCAAACTAAACCATATCAATGCATAGAATGTCAATATATATAAATAAAGGAAAATTTTACTCCTTAAAACTAATACAAATGAACTAACAATAAATCAAAATACATTTAACACACTAAAATATGATCCATCGATGTTCTCCACACATACTAACATCTGAACAATCTACAAGCAATTAGTTTCAACCCTCACACAAGAATCGACAATAAGGAAACAATAATTTTATATTTTTACAAACACACAACATCAAATTGAATGATAAAATTTACTAAAAAAACAAATTATCATTTTATTTTTGAAATTTAATTCTTTAATAAAATTAAAAAAATCCCATGTCAAATATTCCCTTAGATTCTTCAGACACCTCACCAAACTTTATAATCTTTCAAAATATGCTTTGTATTCATAAACACAACTTGCATATAGAGGTGATGCAGATGATGCTAGGTTGTGGAGCTAAAAGCTTCACTGATGCAGACATGGAGGAGGTTGCAGGATGAGTTGCAGATTGTCACAGAGACTGGCGTTTGGTCTGGCCAACCGATGTCGATAGGATAAGACAGGAATGCAACCGACGTCGGTCATGGATCAGCCAGCGTTGCCGACCCCCAGGCAGATAGGGACCGATGTCGGTTGCCTGTGTGGTTTGACTGTGAGTTTATTACGGGCAGTTAGCTAACGAACCAAGTGTTTGCATGATTAGAGCTATTTTTAGACTGAGAGCTGCGGATCTAATTATTGTAATTAGATGTCTAATCATTGTTTGGATGAGATCTATATAATAGACTCATGGTTGTATTGGAAAGGTGTTCTAGTTTGAGTTGAGCAAAGTTAGCTCCTTCTGTGTGTGAGATGAGCAAGGGTGTTCCTCCTAGTTCCACAACAGTACCTAGGTGGGTGCTGGTTTTGGAGAGTCAGCAGGATTCTTTAGGTGTGTAGGATCTTGGTCACAGGTGCATGGCCTATATAGGAGATCTACATGGTAAGTAAGATCATTGATCTGTAGGTGTATGTGTGTGCAAGGTCAAGGTTCATAGGTGTGCAGAACCAGGGTGATTTTTAGGTGTGCAAGATCATATAGGACAGCAACACAACAGGGAGCAGAATCAGGCAGGATCTACTTGGAGTACAGGTGTGTACTCGGATAGAGCAAAGAGGAAGGCAAGGGAGTTCCTTCCATAAGTATGGTCTGTTGAATTTCAGGTTGTTGTAGGTTCATGGGAGATCTACTTGAAGTACATTCAGTACTTGTGGAGTGCGTGGAACACTTGTGGTGTGCGTGGAGCACAGGAGGTGAACACCAACTCTGTGTTTGAGTTGTGTGTTGGGACCTGAGAGAGAGAGCTTTGAGGAGAGAATTATTGTTCACTTGAGGTGTGGCAAGCCTCTGAAGAGGTGGTGGAGAAGAAGTGGCATCTTCTTTATTGTATTCTTTTTTGTATAAGTATTAATACAAGTTGTGTATTGTCTCGCATATCATGTGTTATTCTGAATTCTAGTTACTTGTTGATTCTGGTTTATTTTTGCATATTAAGTTGCTTGGTTTGGTAATCAACTGTGTGCTTCTAGTTATTTATATCCCAACAAGTGGTATCAGAGCTAAGGTTGTAGGGAGCAGGTGTTGTGTTTGGTTACAGGTCACTCTCAGGGGTTTCTGATCGAGTGGGAGTAGAGCAATGGCAGATGAAAGTAAGCTAAGAATGGAGGAGTTGAAAAGCATAGATGGTTACTTACGGTCCCATGGAAAGAAAGAGCAGGTAAAAGAATATTGTTGGTTGGTAACAGATCAGCATGAAGGAACTGAAGATGAAGATGTTGCAGGTGTTATTGCACAGGATGCTTTTGGAGGTTTCTTGGATAAAAGATTCGGTTGCCTCTTTCCATGCAGCCCCAGGTAGAGGAGCTGGTGAGCCTTGTCAAAGAATTGGCAAAGGGGAAGTGAAGCTGAAATTGCAAGTGGCCAACACACAGGTGTTGATGAAGGTCATGTAGGTCCCAGGTTTGGAGATGTGGCTAATTTCTTCAGAAAGGTTGGGTGATGAGAGATGCACAAGAACTCTCACAACGGATGCACTTGAATTAGCTGGTGGTAAGAAAATAGGTACTCTTTATCTACTTGTTTATATTACTGATTCTTCTTTTGTTGTGGAGACGTGGCTCCATAGGCTTGGTCACATGAGTAGGAAGGAGATGCATGTTCTTAAGTGGAGATAGATATATTTGACAGGCTTAAGAACTGGAAAGCCTTGGTGTACTTGGAGGAGATGGCAGACAAAAACCAGTGGATGTGGTTGGTTACTTCTGAGTAGGGTAGTTTGGACATGGGGATTGATTCAAAGGAGCTCGCGGGTAAAAAGTCATCACTCATAGGGGAACACAGGTACCTGCATTGGTCAGGAGGAACCGGCGTCAAACAGACAAGTGCCGATGTCGGTCATGTGCAGATCGAAGCTGGTGATGTCGGGCAGGGTAAGACCGACGTCGGTCAGGAGGACTGATGTCGGTAGTAGGTAAGACCGACGTCGATCAGGAGGACCGACGTCGGCAATAGGGACACCGACGTTGGTAGGGTCGATAGTCAGGGACAGACGCATGGAAACCGATGTCGGTCAGATGCAGACTATGGAGTGACCGAGGTCGGTCACTATAACAGATTTTGGGTGGACAGCACGCTATCAAGGAGTCTCAAACACCCATACGGAGGACTGAAGATGTAAGTAGGCCCTCAAATTCATTTTTCCTCTTCTTTATACATGTTGCTATTTGTAGAGCATGAAGGATCCAGGAAACAGGTGAGAGCATGGCAGGGATATGATGCAGAACCAAGCGAAGATTTGGTAGTGTTGCCAGCAGGAAGAAAGCACAGAGACGAATGGATTCCTTAGTTGAAGAATAGAGTGAACGGACACGTTAGACAGAAGACCAGGTATATGGTCTTGAGGAGCTGCAGGATAGTGGTACAGGTTTTGACAGGTGGAGGACGAAGCATGGCTTCAGTCAATGTCAGGGTAACTACTGTGGTTTGTCTTACCAGGTGGATGATGGGTCGCAACATCATTCTGTTGCTGTATGTGGATGGTATATTCGCTAGCAGGGTTTGTACATACAGGGTTTTGCTGAGCTAATGGTAAGGTTAGTTCAGTGGCATGTCATGAGGAGTTTGGAGCAGTGAGATTCTTTGACATGGGAGGCATGGAGCTCACAGGTTGATTTTGTCTCCAGTGGGAGCTGATGTGAATCAGGTGTTGGCGAGGTTCAGGATGCAGAGTCGGAGCACACTAAGGGCTGGACAGGTACAGTGTCTGAAATCACATGAGGTCTGGTATAGACCTGAGTATTCCCATGCAGTGGGAGCTGTCAGAGAGTTAGGAGCCAATTCGGGGAAGTGAGTTCTCAGGTATCTGAGAGGGACCAGCATTAGGGATTCATGCTATGCAGGGTTAGGACTTCACTACATGGGTTTGTAGGCTCAGATGTGGTAGGGTACTCAGATGACAGGAGGTACACCATGGGATGTGTGGTGGGTTGTCTTCAGGATTGAGCTTGAAGAGGGATACAAACCAAGAAACAGATTAGACGGAGTACAGGTACAGGTACAGTACAGCTGTTTATCTCCAAGTGGGAGATTGTCAGGTTGTGGAGATAAAAGCTTCACTGATGTAAACATGGAGGAGGTTGCAAGATGAGTTTCAGAGTGTCACAGAGACTAGTGTTTGGTCTGGCCAACCGACGTCAGCAGGATAAGACAGGAATGCAATCGGCGTCGGTCATGGATCGGCCAGCGTCGGCGACCCCCAGGCGGATAGGGACTGATGTCGATCACCTGTGTGGTTTGACTGCGAGTTTATTATGGGCAGTTAGCTAACGAACCAAGTGTTTGCATGATTAGAGCTATTTTTAGACTGAGAGCTGCGAATCTAATTATTGTAATTAGATGTATAATCATTGTTTGGATGAGATCTATATAATAGAATCATGGTTGTATTGGAAAGGTGTTCTAGTTTGAGTTGAGCAAAGTTAGCTCCTTCTGTGTGTGAGGTGAGCAAGGGTGTTCCTCCTAGTTCCACAGCAGTACCTAGGTGGGTGCTGGTTTTGGAGAGTCAGCAGGATTCTTCAGGTGTGTAGGATCTTGGTCACAGGTGCATGGCCTATATAAGAGATCTACATGGTAAGTAAGATCATTGATCTGCAGGTGTATGTGTGTGCAAGGTCAAGGTTCACAGGTGTGCAGAACCAGGGTGATTTGTAGGTGTGCAGGATCATATAGGACAGCAACACAATAGGGAGCAGAATCAGGCAGGATCTACTTGGAGTACAGGTGTGTACTCGGATAGAGCAAAGAGGAAGGCAAGGGAGTTCCTTCCATAAGTATGGTCTGTTGAATTGTAGGTTGTTGCAGGTTCATGGGAGATCTACTTGAAGTACATTGAGTACTTGTGGAGTGCCTGGAGCACTTGTGGTGTGCGTGGAGCACAGGAGGTGAACACCAACTCTGTGTTTGAGTTGTGTGTTGGGACCTGAGAGAGAGAGCTTTGAGGAGAGAATTACTATTCACTTGAGGTGTGGCAAGCCTCTAAAGAGGTGGTGGAGAAGAAGTGGCATCTTCTTTATTGTATTCTTTTCTGTATAAGTATTAATACAAGTTGTGTATTGTCTCTCATATCATGTGTTATTCTGAATTCTAGTTACTTGTTGATTCTGGTTTATTTTTGCATATTAAGTTGCTTGGTTTGGTAATCAACTGTGTGCTTCCGGTTATTTATATCCCAACAGACGAGGGTGAATAAACATTAAATTTGGTGAATAATTCACATTTTCCATGCCAAGACATTTATTTTGGTACTTTAGGCACCCTCTTAAATTGTCTCAAACTTGTCAATGTTCAGATCACTCCCAATCCTCCAAAGGAAATCATATTTTTTTGGTTATTTTTTGTCATTGATATACCTAAAAAATATTAAAATTGTTTTTTTTTATTGACTCCCTTAAGGATGTGGTTATGCAATCTCTCCCTTAGTTCTCTCTCCTCCATGTTTTTCCCCTTGTTCCTCCTACCAAAAACACCCCAAAATAGGAAGAAAACGTTTTCTTTCAACAAAAATGCATTATTTTTCATTATTGGCCATGGGTTCTCATATTTATGCTCTCTTTCCACATTGTATACATCCAAAAAATCATTCACCATGCCCCTATGATCATTCAAATGTTTTTTCCACTTGTCCATCTACACTTCTTTCCAAAAATGACTCATAACAGAATAAATAGATTCTTCTTCTTTCAAAATAATATTATTATGAAATTTTGACTTGAACATTTTTTATTAATAATAAAAACTTAAAAATTAGATTAAATTCTATCAAAATACCTCTTCTTTCATTTTGTTTAATTACCCATGTGTTGGGCTCCATGGAGATAAAATTCCAAAAACCTAAAGAAACAATTTTTAATCATAGTTTAAGGATGCACACACATTCAAGAACATAAAATAATATTAAAAGTGTCCCTAGGTTGTCTTAGGATTTCTCAAAACTTCCCAAACTTCACCATTCCTTCATATTCCTTATTCCAAGAATAAGAACCTTTTAAGAATTCAAAGACAAATCCAACTGTCACATCATGATCATTTCTTATTGTATTGACTAACTTTCTTTCTTGGTGATGCAAGATTATCAACCTTATCTATATGTGCCTAGATAAAAATCCAAATAATAAAAAATGTGACTTGAAAATTTAGAAATTGGCATTTGGTGATAAAAACAAAACTTAGTTTTGCCTCTGATACTAAAGCCTTTATTCCCAAAAATTTAAATATTTAAATCCTTGTAAACCTTACACATTCAAGAGCACCACAAATAGGTCGTAGAGAAGAATAAGATTAATAAATATGGTGAGACCTCCAAACTTTGTCTTCCTCCTATAATAGGCAACTAACATACAAAAATTGATCAACAATAAAGAGTAGATGAAACAAACTTTGAACTCAACATATCATCATTTATTAGACCTAATCCATAGACTTTAAAGCTTATTATGAGTGTAATTATAGGACCTTTTTACAAACATGGACAATGTTTTTAATATCAACTACCTTTTGGGCAATAATTGTCTCTCTCCTTTCCACCTCACTAATAAAATTAACAATTTCAAACATTAATATGTTATTCATTATCCTTCAATTGGATCATCCACCTTGGATAAAATCATGACTCTACTAAATTCTCATGATTATGAATGCATAACCAAATTACTTAAACCTAAACATACACAACAATGTACAAATACCCACTTCAAAACTGAAAGCTAAATGGATTTTTGTATTGTATTCAATCTAAAAAAATAGAAATGATAGATCCTTAAGCTACCAAGTCAAGTCAATGGACATATTTGATATTTATTAAAAAAAGGGTTATTTAAGGATATTTAGTCATAAAATAATAATAAAATATATTTTTATCCGTTGGTATTTTGATCTCTCTCTTGAGTCCTAAACACACAAATTTAATGGCTTGTCCAACATCCATATTAATGCTCATTCATTTTTTATCACACTTGAAATAAATAATTCCTATGTGACTTTGAAAATTTTCAATTAGATCCCAACACTTTGTACATACATTATAGGATCCCAACAATTGTGACCATTATGATTTTAGAAGCTATGACTTTCATTTCACCATCTCCATTATTTGTTTTAATAATCACACTTCATCCCACAAAATATAGATACAATTCACTTAATTGACATTGATTATTTTATCCCACTTTGTATAATCTCTTGGATTTGAGAGCAGCTCTCCACATCTTGCTTGAGAATGGCATTTGGTTGGTAAACATCATAATCTTACCTACATTCATTCTGTAATTATTATGATTCACACCTTATACTTTTATATGCAAACCATATGCATGAGTTATTGGACACATAATATTTTAAATTCCCTAATTTAAGAGAAAAAAGTTTCAATCATGGGATTGTAATATGTATACACTACATAAAATAATGCACATCTTGAATTCAATAAATAAGATCATCAAGCATTTATTTGTCATCTTTATAAACCTATTGCTTCAACAGTAATCAACAAAATAAAATTGAGCTCAAAAGAATCCATTTAAAATCTATTTAATTTTTACTAAAATAAGTATTCACTCATTTAATAAATTAATCATTTGTTTAATTTAATTATTACTTAAATTTGTTTACTTTGATTTCCAATTTTTGTTACAACCTAATTTCTCGTTAAGCAAACTTACTTGATTATCCATGGATTTTTATGGTTGGTAATTTGATTTTATTATTATTAACTAAGTTGTAATTCATATGTTGTTATGGGACACATGTATATTACTTTGATTTAATGATTGAATTTCTATGAGTTAGTTGCATTGTATATTCTTTACATTGTGATCATGTTGATTTGTTATTACAATAGTATTTTATGATATATATCACAATGTTATGGACTAACTACCTTATTTTCATGAGTTTGATATAGGAGAGATTCATCCCTCAAAACATGGAGGGAAAGTATCATCAAAGAGGGTGACATAGATGGAGGTGTTGGGGGATGGTAGAGGAATGGCTAGAACCCATGCACACACCATCTTAACTAGTACACATTATATGCATAATTTGAATTTTTAGTGTTACTACATTTTGATGTTGTCTGCATTTAGATAATTTTTTATGTATGTTAGTTGTGTGTTAGCTTAGTTTAATGCTTATGTGGAATAAATCTCATGTGATTACGTTGTGAATGTTACTATGCATTTATGTCATGTCATTGTATTCATGACTATTAATGTAAATTTGTGTGAATAGTGTATGTACTACCATATGTATATGAACCACTATCATGTCCTAGAAATGTCTGAAAACATTAGCTTTTTATCATATGATATTCAGGAATATCATTATGCACCTTAATATATGAGGATAACAAAATACATAGAGAGTCTATATAAGATAGTAATAATACAACCATTATGTTGTTATAATAATATTGTGATTGGTTTAATAGACATCTGATTTACCATTTTGGAAAAAGAATACAATATACTTTATATTAGTCTGGTTACTATTAAAATCGTGATGTTTTTATCATTATGAAGTTGTAGCAAATAAAGGAATTTTGTGTTATAATTAGTAATTGTTTTATACTTAGAAATAAAACAAATAATAATAAAAATTAATGTTTGGAGAAGAGAGAAGATCTTTCATACTTAGGACAAATTAGAAAAAAAAATGAAAATAGGAAAAGTGTCATGAAGGGACTAAAACAAATGTTTTTAGTTTTATTTGCTTTGGGCTGAATTAGAATTTTAGATTTAAAAAAAGGGAAAGTCATTTCAAAAGGAAACAACCAAGCTTTAAATGAGGTAAACTATCTTTAAAGGGGGGTCTTTTTCAATTAAAAAAATATACATGCAAAGAAAAGGAAGGAAGTTGGTAGTGTGGAAAAAGGAAGAAGAGAAGGAGGAGGAGAAGATAAGGGAACATAAATTGGGAAGAGAAGGGTAGTGTGAAGAAGAAAATAAAGATCAAACTAGGGATAGTTTATCCTAATTGTTCCATTTTGGAAGTTGTAGCAAGGTAGGTTATTTTTTTAAAAAAATATGATGATTTTGGCAAATTTTTTGTATTCATGTTTTGCAAACTGTGAACTTGTATTAACTTATACATCATGCCCTTATTTTATGAAACCATATATATGAAAGGGATAGACCATGTGTAAAATTTCCCCACAACTGAGATTTAGCTTGTTCATATTAATAACCTTTCCCTAAGATTTGATCCTTGAGCCTTCCCAACTTAGATTAATACACCAGATTCTCTACAACTTGGATTCAATTGTTGTCTATATAAATCATTGTCTATAACCCTCACAAATTCTTATACACACACACACACACACACACACATAGTGATTGATATCAATATATAAATATAGCCCTCATGAATTAATGAATATTCTAGCTATATAAGTAAATATGTAAATTTACTAATCACACCATAAAACTATATATGCCAACTAAATGCATATATAATTGCTATATATTTAATGAACACTAAATATTATCATGAATTACTAATTGAAATATACTCATATATTTACATTATTTCCATTGATATATTTCAAGGATAAGTATGTTATATTAGTATATTATCTTTATTAATTTAGTATAAAAATATATATTTACTTATATATACTCATAAATTCCCTTATATCAATCGTTGTCTATAACCCTCAGATTGACTTAGTTTATTTTAAAAGCTTTTATACTTATAGAAATTATGTATATTTCAATATTCATGTTAGTGGCATACCTATATCAATTGTTATCTATATAAATCTATAGTTCTTTCTTACACAAATCACTATTAGTAACTGATTATTATAACACTATTCATATAGTTGATCCTATTATAAATGAAGGCTTAGAGGATTTAAAATATAGATCTATGTATTTGCTATTCTAAATAAAAAGATTGGCATACCTAAAAAAATAACGATGTAGAATCAGTTACATGATAATATATATGAGGATTAAATTATAAGAGCAATTTGTATATTGTCATGGCTCTAGATATTTGCACATTTGCATATTTGATGAAGCTTTAGTGTATTTTATATAAGAGTGATTTGTATATTGTTATAATAAAAACCATAATATATATTTTATAATTGTTATTATGATTAACTATTATATATTTTATGGTGATTTGATTTAAGAAGAGCAGGATATAGATATAAATATTATATTTAATATAATAATCTATTCATTAATACTCTATAAATATTAATATCTTATAATTGATCATCAATATAGTCTATGTAGGAAAATCATAATGATTTTTTAAATCATATGAAGTCTTTGGTTAGAATTATAAATTATTGTTAACCTTTTTATACAGTATTTATATATTTCCAAATACTTATATGTAAAAGGGTTTTTTTTATCAAGATTCAATAATTAGTTTTATTAATTTTAGTGCTTGGGTCATTCCCATTCTCTACTCTTCATTCCCTATGTTGGATTTTTTTCAACTCCAGACACTTCATCTCTTACCCAAAACCACCCATAGCCTATTCCAATCACCCAACTCCCAAACCAAATAGCTTTGAGAACTACTTTCTATCTCAAAATCAAAATTCAACCCAAACACCAATCCTAAAACCTCTTTTCAACTCTCCCCAATAAACTTCTTTTCTTAAACCAAATTCTACAATAATTGTCGATAGTTTTCCTAACCATTGATGGTGTTATCTAATCATTGATGGTTAACAATACTTGACGATCACCTAACTGCTAATAGTCATACCCAACCGTTGACAGTCATTATGTGTCATTTTATAATAACAAGCTAATTTGACCCATTTACTTCTACCCAAATCTCATTTATGAGTTTTTATTTTATCACAAAACTTCAACTTATTTTTTGAATCAAGTTTAAATAATTTAGCATTAGTATTCAATCATTTATTTCTATTTTTAATCAAAATTACTTTTTTTTTCAAGAATTTCTTGTATTTGATTTCAATACCTTTTATTATTTCATGCAAGCATTTATTTTTAGTTTATCAGAACTTAAGTATTTTAAAAGTGTAGATTAACAACCTCTAAGGAAGCTTATGCTTCTTGGATCTAGCTCATGTTAGGCAATCCACCCTACTATCTCACTAATTGACCATTTTTTAGATTAATTTATTATCTATAGGGAATCTTCCCTAGATAAAGAGGATTATTAACAATCCTATAGATTCACGTGTGCACAACACATCTATGTTCTACTAAACTCACCCTTTTTTCAAGTTTTACTTTCTAAACAAAGTTTAAGTGATATTTTAGTGAAACATTTTGGCATGTCTGGTGGGACCCTTGAGCCTTTTCTTGGGTTCGTAGTTATAGAAAACTTAGTTGCATTAGAGAAGAGTCATTCATTGCATTCTTTTCTAAAAATTAAACTTTCCTTATTTCCTTTCTTCCTTTCCAAAATGTAAGTTATAGTTTCTTTTGCTTTCTTTGAAAAAAGTAAAAAATTGTCATTTTTTTGCTTTCATTTATGAAAATCAAAAGTACTCATTCTAGTACTAGGATATTGCATCATCATATTGAATTTAGGCACATCTAAAGACACTAAAATTTTCTTTTGGATTAAAATTAACTTTGCATCTATTATTTTCTTGTATTGATTAGCTCACATAGCTTAATTTAATCAAGTGAATTAATCATAGTCTCACTTATTATCACACATATAATACCAAACCACACATTCAATCTAACATCAAAACATTGACATAAGGCCCAACTAGGATTTTATCACCTAGTGGTCACCTTTCCTTGGCTATCCTACTTGGATTTCATCACTAAGGGGAGAACTAACTCAATATGTTAGTTGAGTATTATCTCTAGCAACTAAGTATATTTTGGCTATGCACCTGACACCCTTGTCGCTGTGATATATGAAGTGAGGGGGTAGGCCTCAATATCAATCCATGTACCAAGTTATAATATAGATCTTGAGAGCTTTTAACTACCTGAAACCATCCTTAAACATCTTCTTCTAGTACCCACTCTACAAGCCCAAGTTGGTCTTCATAATTCTTTAAAATTGAGGCATAATCCTAAAAAGAGATAAAAGGTATCTTAGGATTTTAATGAACTTTAGTGTATGCTTATTTCCATGGAGATATTTTTATTTTGATTTATTTTATTTTGAGTTGTGAGATCACTTTTATCTTCCTTTTCCCCTTCTTTTCATGGTTCTAACTAGACAACAACTAAGAAACCAAGCAAATCAGGATCCACTTCCCAACCACCCATATTCCTCTTCCTCATCCATGGAGTACCATTCAGATGTGGAAATTTTACCCCACCATTTTAAAAATCCTATTATACCTCAAATAGTTGCCCAAAGAGATATGAATTTCATCACTTTTTTGGATAACAATCCTATAGCCCGTTGACATTATTTTAATACTATGGCTTATCATACCCCTACTTTAATTTCACCAATTGAGCCACCCCATGGAATTATACCCTATATTATGGTTATCACCTCTATTTCCACCATTTCCACCCAACCTTTAGTCACCTAAACATCTTCTTTTACCAACAATCCCTCCAACACCACCATCCAAATCCAACCCATCCAACCAACCAACACCCAAACGCCTTCCATCCTAACCAATAACTCTTCTAGTATAGAAACAACCAAACCTATGGTCACCTATACTTCACTTACCAATAGAGTACCCTCTACTAGTGTTTTCACCCTTCATTTCATTATCTCCAACCCACCAACCTCCACTCCATTCCAAATCTTGGTGGTTTCCATACCTTCTACCCTTCCACCCATTAGTACCAAGGTTACCACCCATCCTCAACCTATCAACCCAACCATACCTCCAAGCCAACCTATGTCAATCCCTCAACAAGTTCCCATTGCACCCAATCTAAGATATATTTCTAACCCATAAGAGTATATGGCTCCACCTTTTACTCGACCTCTTATATCTACTTACCCATACATGGCATATTCCCAACCATCCATGTCCACATACCAATATGTGGCATATTCTCAACCTTTCACTAATTACCCATATATCACACATACCCAAGCCTAATAGAACATATTGTACAATTATGGGAGTGCACAACCATAAATTGATCTAGTTAAGATGTTAATGGACAAGATGACCAATGAGGAGTCATCTATTTTTGGTACCCATAACTTCTTATCATATGATCAAATTTATAATGAACCAATTCATCCATCCATCCCAATCCGACCTTATCCTCCTTAATGAGAACTTATAAAATTTTCAAATTTTAGAGCAAGGAAGATTCTCAACAACATCTTAGAATATTTAGACACTTACTATTTGATCGCTTATGATGATGCTCTCCTTCTTCACACCTTTCCCATGTCCCTATCCAGTCTGGCATTAGATTGGTACAATGTTATTAACAAGCACTACCTTTTTTCTTTTGTCCAATTATCTCAAACCTTCTTAGACCATGTTTACATAAATATATCTAAGAAAATTTTCATTACCAAACTCTACTCCATTAGGAAATTTGAGGTGAGTCCATTACTAATTTCATAGCCCATTGGAGAGGGTTGATAAACCAAATCTCTTTCTCTTTGCCCCAAGTTGAGTTGATTAAGCTTTTCTCTCGAGCTTGTGCCAAATTTATTTCCCCCACTTTATAGGTTCAAACTTTCAAGACCTTTGATGAGGTTTTCACCATGGCATGGAAACTAGATATTAGAGACTTTGATGAGGGGAAGATAAAATTGAGAAACAAGAATTCTAGTTTCAATTTAATTGAAACTTCCTCCTCCAAAACCACCAACCACTCCACCACCAACACCAAAACCAAGGGAATTGTGAATTCAGTTGTCCTTAAAACCACACCTCCTCTGGTCATTAGCCAACCCAACGCTTCTAATTCTTCCAACCAAAATAATCAAAACCAAAACCGTAACATCCAAAATTAATATACTCTACTAGGGGATTCATATACTTCAATATTAGAAAATTTATTGAAAATAAATGCCATACAACTTCCTCTAATTAAACCCCCATAGTAATTTGATTCCTCTCATCCTATACTCAGCTAGTATAAAGAGAATGAATTGTGTGGTTACCACTGTGTCATTGGGCATGATGTTAGTAGATGCAATACTTTAAAAATAATTATCCAAGGGTTGATTGACAAAGGGGAACTCATGTTGGATAACCCCAATGCACCCCCAAATTAGTCATTTGATATTTTTAGGTGGCCATTCCCCAACCATTTCCCTTATATGAACAATGAAAACAATAAAGCATAATCCTCTCACAATTGTGAGTTCTATACTATTAATATGGTTCTTAGTGAGCTCATTGTTGAGGAAAACATTGCCCAAACCACTTCATATTCCCATACACTTATTTAGGTAATGGAGTCACCTTCTATTCATTTAGAAACTAAAATAAAGGAATCAACTCTTCCCCTTTCTCCACTTATTGAGGAGGTGGAGATTCCAACCTCACCTTTGGAAGACATACCAAAGGAGGCAACCATTACCACCATACCTTTCCCTTCCATCATAGAGCAATCCACTATTCCTTTGGAAAGCATTCCTAAGGAAGAGGTCACCTTACCTACCCCTCCCATGGAGGAATCACCTTCCAAAACCTTAGAGCCTTTGATTGAGGAAAAATACAAGGTAATCACTTCCCTCTCTCAAATTATGGGCTTATCCTTTGAGTCCAATACTAAAGGAACCAAAACCATCTATAAGCCTTTCTCTAGACTGGTTCAAAACTTGGAGTTCTTATCCTAACCTAACATGGATCGGGCCAAATTTTAACACCATCTTGGGCTTCCTTATCTAACCAAGTAAGATCCATCAACCATACCATTGTAAACCCAACCTTCCACTTCCACTAGTGAACCTACCATCATCCCAACAAAACCATTAGAAACCTCTACCTCCTAAACCATAGGCAAACCTTCCAATCTGACTCCACCCAAAGTAACCCAAGCACCCTCTGTCATCCCAACAAATCCCATAAAAAACCTAGGCATGCTCCCCACTCAGATCCTTACTAACCCTCCATCAAATTTGGATTTAACACCACCTAACCCACCAAAGAAACTCCAAGTTAAGCCAACCAAGAAAGTGAAGCCACCTAGGATCCTAAAAACCAAAACCTTACCACCCATTTCTACCTTGCTTTCCATTTTAGGACCATATCCTTCTTCTATCTTAGGACCTCATCCTTCTATAAATAAAATAAGTCTCCCAAAGATAACCCAAACCCAACCTCCTCTTTTAGCTATACCTCTACATATTCTTTCCATGCCTTCTACCTCTAAACCATCCACTACCAAGCCTTCTACGTCTAACCCTTCTATTTCCAAACCATCTACTACCAAGCCTTCTATTTCTAAACTTTCTACCTCCAAACCATCTACCTCCAAGCCATTAAATTCAAAACCATCTACTTCCAAGCCATTAAATTCCAAAATACCACCCACCAAGAATATTCCACCACCCAAAACTCCTATTGTGAAGCCCACTCTTAAGAAAGGTTCCACCCAAAAAGTAAAAGCCAAAACCCCAACACCCTTGCCACCTTTGCTTGAGTCTTACTCAACCATCTTACAAATATTATTTCAAACTTTTTGCTTGAATTTGCATCCTATCAAACCATTTTACCCCCATAGTCCTAAGCCATCTTGGTTTAATACAATCTAATTTGCTCATACCATAGAACACCTAGGCATGATATAGAGAACTATAAAGCTATCCAAGTCTTGGTCCACAAACTATGTGATAAGGATGACCTATTATCAAATGAACCTCTCATGATCCCACCACCAATCCGAGAACCAAAAGTAACCACCCAACACTTACCTACTCCCACACTCTCATCTAAGAGTGAGGAGGAACCAAAATAGTCCTCAAGCCCAACTCTTTCCCAAATCCATATCATCCTTGTGGTCACATGATCATAAGCCTAACAAAAGGATAAAGGGAAGGCAAGGATGTCCATTCCATGGACATACCCTTCCTCCACCACCCAATCATCTAACCCAACCCAAACACCTTCACCTTCACCTTCACCTTCACCAAAGGTATCTATCTTGGGTGCCTCCCAATCCACCCTTTCCAAGTCAATCTAAAGAATAGTTCTAAAGCAACTTCACCAAACACTGGTGAAGATGAGTTTATATTAACTAATCAATACCTCACCCCATCACTACCAAGTGATGATAGAGGCTTTATAATTCATAAAATTTCAACCAAAAGATCCACAAACTCTAACAACCTTTGTTGGAGTCCTTCAAATTTCCACCCTTATTACCTTTAATGATTAAAAAATACCCTCCATTCATCCCCATTAGATAAATCATCCCCTCTTCATTATAGCTTGTATAAAACAAACCTATATCAAGAGGGTTATGAATGATGGAAGGCTAGCATCAACATTATCTCCTCCCGTGCATATGACTAGCTAAAATTATCAGAGAACATTATGTTAGAAACCACAATAGTGCTTTGTTCCTTCAATGACATTATGACAAAAACTCTAGAAACTATCATATTTCACATTAATTTAGGACCTCACACACTTCATGATCTCTTCTACATAATATAATTTAAGTTCTAGTAGAATGCTCTACTTAGATGTCCTTGGATCTATTTCATGAATTGTGTGCCATCTGCCCTACATCAGTGCATCAAGTTTGAGCATGAGGGTCAAGAAGTTATCATACAAGATGACCCAAGTCATTTCACATCATACAACATAATGTATTGGCCAAATGATGTTCTCCTTCTCCCATCAACCAAACCTTCACCAACCAAATATTACTCCACCTCTTCCATCAACCAAGCCTCGACTAGATCATCCATCCCTCCTACCCAAATCCCCATGAAGGATCCCTTGGAATCAACATTACAATGTATCTCTCTTGGGGAGTATTTCCTCTTGACCTTGGATGCCTTCCCTACTCCCCAAGAGTATGATAATCTTGACCAAAATATTGAATATGATTCCAATATCAGAACCATTATTCCTTTTGGGCCTCCCAATATCCAAACTAAAATTGTCTATGGGGGACTTGATCAACCACTTTTAACCTCCTCTACCTCTTCTCCTCCTCAACCATTCACCTTTGATTTCTCCTATCTAGATAAACTAGAGTTTTCCAAGACATACCTCCATAGGTGTGCTTGGAAGGGATTCGGTCTAGGATATTATGAACATGGGCCACACAAAGTTGTTTCCATGTAAGACCCAAAAGCCTCATGAGAGATTTGGTCTTAGATTCATTATATTTGAAGAGCTAACCAATTTTCCTCCCATTACTATCATTGATAAGGAAGTTTTATCCTAACCAACCCATTCCCCATAAAAATCTAAGGATTTTGATGTCATTCCCCCTAAATTTTTTTTACCAACATGATTAGCATTAGACCCTTTACTTATCAAAAGAATGGGGAAATCATAACCATTCCTTTGACTCATCCTGAGATAGTAAAAGTTGACTCTCCATTCATTAATACCATTCGGTGTTAGGATGATGATTCCCTTCTCACCTATTTTGGTATAAGAGATTCCTCTATCTACAAATCTATCCCTCTTGAGACTTTAACCATGGTGAATGAATACACCATGGATGTCAACTTAGGTACCCAGGATAACCCACATGCTATCAAAATCAAATAATTGCTAGATTCCTTAGAGCATTAGGATTTCTCCTCCTTCCTACAAGATCATATCATAACATTTGCTTGGTCTTATAGCAACACACCAAGAATCAACCCTTCCATCACCACCCATAATATAGTTACTACCCATGATGCCAAGCCTGTCAAGAATAAGCTTCATCATATGCACCCTCACTTAAAACTTCTTATCAAATAAGAGCTTCAATTCCTCCTATCCATGAATTTCATCTAACCCATTGATTATCCCCAATGTGTCTTTAATGTCATCCCTATCACCAAAGCAACAAGGGGACTTCACATTTATATGGGTTTCCATGATCTTAACCTTGTTTGCCTAAAGGATGGATTCTCTTTACCAAGCATTAACCAGTTTGTTGATCTCACATCTAACCATGAGATGCTATCTCTTATGGATAGGTTCTCAAGTTACAATAATATCTTGATTTCCCCTGAAGATCAGCATAAATTCACCTTTATTACTCCTTGGGGAACCTTCTACTATAGGATCATGCCTTTTAGTCTGAAAAATGCCAGTGTAACCTACCAATATGCTATGACTTACATATTTCATGACCTTATTCACAAGACTATAGAGGATTATGTAGATGAACTTCTTGGGAAATCTAAATGTCAAAAAGATCATTTAATAGTTCTCAAGGTTATCTTTGAATGCCTCATCCATTACCATGTTCACCTTACCCCTAAGAAGTGTATCTTTAGGGTCTTATCAAGAAAACTCCTTGTCTTTATTAACTTTCTTCATATAATCTAAGTCAATCCCACTAAAATCAAGGAAATACTTCACATTCCTCCCCCATCTAGCCTAAAGTAACTTTGTAGTTTGTAGGGGAAGCTCTAATCCATTTATTGCTTCATCTCTTAGCTATCTGATAGATTCCAATCTTTATATCACATTATTAAGAAAGATATATATTTTAAGTGGAATAAAGACTATCAAAGGGCATTTGACTCACTTAAAGAATACCTTATTTCTCCACCTATCCTTGTTCCTCCCAAAGAGGATCAACCGTTCTACCTTTGTATTTTTGCTACTGATCACTCTATAGGGGCAATGCTTGTGCATCGAGATGAGCAACATAAATAATAAGTTGTCTACTTTATAAGTTAAATAATTATAGAGTACAAAATAAAGTACACCCATACTGAGAAAGTTTACTTTGCCTTGGTCTTCATGGCCTCCAAACTCCACCATTACCTTCTCAATCACAAGATCTATGTCATAACCAACACTGACCCACTCAAGTATACGAACTCCAAGCCATACCAAAACTAGTGTATGGATAAATGACTCATGATTTTAGTTGAGTTTGATCTTGAGTTCCTCTATTATAAGTCAATTAAAGGGTAAGTTATTACTAACTAATTGGATAAATTACATTTATGAGACAACCAATTGTCTCCCCTTGAGTTTCCTGATGAGTCTAGTGTGACTCTTTCTCAAGAAGACTTCACCTATCAAATGACCATGTTCTTCGATAGATCAAAGTGCCAATGTGGTGGGGGTTATGGTATCATTATCATATACCTTGATATTTAACCCCTTCCTTTATCTTTCAATCTTGATTTTTATTGTACCAATAACATGGCTGAGAAGCCCTAGTGATAGGTCTCCAAACTACTTTAGCCTTGGGAGTCAAGATGCTTAGTATTTTTGATGGCTCCCAATTTATGGTCAATCAAATAAATGGATCTTATTAATGTAAAAATGATGTATTACAATATTATAAATAGATATTTTATTTAATCTTAGTGTCATTTGAACATTACCTTATCCAAGCCACTTTGTGATCTATGAGCAAGTTTGTCAATATAATAGCTTCCCTTGCTTCCCAAATCACATACACACCTTCCAAATCTAAGTTATTTGTCACTATCCATCATCTTACTAAGCCTTCTTATACCAAATCAAACCCTCCTTCTATCTTTCATGTGGATGAGACCCAACCTAACCTTTAGTGTAAGCAGATCTTAGAATATCTCAACCTAGGCATCGTTCCCTCCAATATTTCTAGGATTGGTTGAAGATCATTTATTCAAAGTACCTATTATTACACCATACTAAGGGGAATTATTTACATGTTTGGCTTTGATGGTATCCTTTTTTATTACCTATGTAACCATGAATCCTCCTATGTTATTGAGGAAATACATGATGGGATTTGTGTAGGACACTTTTGATGAGCTCAAAATATGGCTCATTATTGACATGTTATTTCCTTCAAATCATCTCTCGAAGGATATTATCTTATACAAATCTTAGATTCTTAGATAGCTATTACATGGAAAATAGATATTTGTCTTGTTTATACTAAACTAAAGACTGAACCTTTACTTTTTCATTAATGTCTAATACATAGCATGTTTTAGTGATATTTTGTGTGAAGAATGCTTAGGAAGAAGACACAGGTGATGTACAGTGAACATTCCATTTTAATCTCCATCTAGCAGAACTACGGACTCCACAGGCTTGTTTCTATGGACTTCGCAAGCTTATTTCTATGGACTCCATAAGCTTGTTTCTACAGACTCTGGAGGCTTATTTCTATGGACTCCATAGGATTATTTCTATGAACTCTATAGGCTCATTTATATGAAATCTGTAGGGTCAATACCAAGAATTTTTTAAGGACAATAGGAAGCTAGAGACCAGATAGGATAAGAAAGAACCATTCTAGCTGGAATCAAATAAGGACAATAACCGCCTACTGTTTTGAAGAACTTGCTTTTGATAAATATGTATGTAATCAAATTTTAGGACTATTATAGGATAGGATATTTATTTCATTGAAATAATTGGATCTCTTGGAAATCTAATCTCCTATCTTTGGATGAAGGGATCGACCAGGAGTCATATTCTTTTGCATCATATTTTAAGTTGATTGTATTAGTATAAAGTGTAAGACTTTTGACTATGAGAAAAATAATAGAAGATATAGAGAAAATAGAGAATAAAAAATTAGATATTTCAAAATCATACATGTTTCAATCAAATTGTAATCATTTCATTTCTATGAATTAATACTTCAAGTTTCCAGCACTGATTAATCTGTGTTCTTGAGTTTGAGAGGAGCAAGGGCCCACTCTCCTTGGAACCAAGAACTGTGTACGGTATTTATGTTCTATTTTATTAGTTATAATCTTGTTACTATTTGAATTTATTTATAATAACATCAAAACAAATTCATAGTTTATAAAGAACATTTTCTTATTTCATTTCTTTTCTACACAAAGTATGTTTTCTTTTATAGTAGAAGTGTAAAGTAGATTTCCTTTCATAAGTAGGAGTGTGAATTGATTTTTCCTACAAACGTAAAATAGGAGTGTGATCTTGTATTTCCAGAAAAAGAGTGAATTGATTTGATTTCTTTATTTTTTAGCAAAAGTGTGAATCAAGTAGTTTAGTCAAAGTTAGAATAGGATCAAAAAGCACCCCCATAAGTAGACTTTTAGATCTACTATCCCATACCTTACTGCAGATAGCTTTGGACACCGGCCTTGGTTGATAAGACACCAATTTAATATTAGTTAAATGAGGATTTAGATGACACTCATCATTTTTGAGAATCAAATAAGGACAATAACTACCTGTTATTTGAAGGACTTGCTTTTGATAAATATGTATGTAATCAGATTTTAGGATTATTATAGGATAGGATATTTATTTCATCAAAATAATTGGATCTCTTAGAAATCCAATCTCCTATCTTTGGATGAAGGGATCGACCAGGAGTCCTATTATTTTGCATCCTGTTTTGAGTTGATTGTATTAGTATAAAGTGTAAGACTTTCAACTATGAGAAAAATAATAGAAGATATAGAGAAAATAGAGAATCAAGAATTAGATATTTCAAAAGCATATAGGTTTCAATCAGATTGTAATCATTTCATTTCTATGAATTTATACTTCAAGTTTTCAGCACTGATTAATCTTTGTTCCTGAGTCTGAGAGGAGCAAGGGCCCACTCTCCTTGGAACTAAGAACTGTGTATGGTATTTATGATCTATTTTATTATTTATAATCTTGTTACTATTTGCATTTATTTATAACAACATCAAAACAAATTCATAGTTTGTAAAGAGCATTTTATTATTTCATTTCTTTTCTACACAAAGTATGTTTTCTTACAGCAGAAGTGTGAAGCAGATTTCCTTTCATAAGTAGGAGTGTGAATTGATTTTCCCTGCAAACATAAAATAGGAGTGTGATCTTTTATTTCTCGCAAAAGAGTGGATTGATTTAATTTCTTTATTTTTTAACAAAATCATGAATCAAGTAGTTTAGTCAAAGTTAGAATAGGATTAGTAAGCACCCCCATAAGTAGACTTCTAGATCTACCATCCCATACCTTACTGCAGATAGCTTTGGACACTAGCCTTGGTTGATAAGACACCAATTGAATATTGGTTAAATGAGGAGTTAGATGACACTCATCATTTTTGGTGTCATTTTCGGGGAACAAAAGGTGTTAGTAAGGTAATGATTATTGATCTAGAGTAATAATAATAATAATAATAATAATAATAATAATAATAATAATAAAATTGATGTACCATCCTAGAGATTCTAAAGGATGATTTATTCCAAAGTTTCCACTAAGAACACAAGTGGACACTCTTTCAACATCTCTGAGTAGTGAACCATAAGACACAAGTGAAAACTATTTGCAAGAATCTTCTGAAACTGGGATTGGAACTAGGCCATTACCACACACAAGCCCCATAGGACAAATTCCTCAAGACCAATCTCTTGTAGGAAGACATTATTTAGAGATTTCCAAAGACTTAGAAGAATCATTTCAAAGATCCATAGCTAAAGAAAATTATAAGAACTTGAAACAACCTATAGCTGAGACCATAAACATTTAGTGGGAAGATCATCTCGGCTTTGAAATATCATCAGAAGAAGAAATGGCTCTAAAAAAAATCATCAATTCGCACAACTAGGAAGGACTTTCTCCTTTCTTATTGTTACAGAACCTAATGATCAAACCCCCATGAAAAATATTTTACTAGCTAATCTGCCAAATTTTTGGAGATGATCTACAGAAGATCCTGATCAATTCCTATTTAAATCTAAGGTGCTATGTCAAACCTATGATTACACAACTAATAGCCAAAAATTAAAACTATTTTCCTCTACACTTAAAGATGCAGCTATGAGATGGTTCATGGGTTTACCTCGCAATTCTATTAGAACATAGGATGACATGGAAATAGAATTCTTGAACAAATACCAAGATTACTGTCGAGTGCGAGAAAGAAAAGAGGATTTATTCAAAATCAAACAAAATAAGGATGAATCTTTAGAGGATTATTTAGATAGATTCATTTTCACTCATAAAAGAAGCAATTATCCACTCACTAAAGACATTCAAAAATTTGTTTTCTTGAAAGGATTGGACGAAGACACTAGAGATGCCTTAAATTTTATGGGTGGAGGAGACATAAATAAGTTGGATTTCAATCAGATTTCTGATATTTGTACCAATTAATCTCAAATAAAACCTAGAATTAGGAAAGGAAAGTTGGGGAAATCTAACAAAGTAGGTAAATTAATGGAAGAATTTGCTTATCTCAAAATAGATATTCTAGTTACACTAAATAGTACTCTGGATGGCCTTCAAGCCAAGTCAAATGCAACAGAGCCTTTAGCAATCTACTATCCTAAGTGTAGATAGAAACATGCCCTTAGATACTACCCCCTAGATAGAACCAATATTTCATCATGTGGGATTTGTGATGCAATAGATCATGATACCAAATATTGCACCCTTTTACCTATTTTAAAGAATCAAATGAAAACCCAAGTCCAGTCCACTGAAGAAGTAAATTATATTCAGAGACAAAAATTTACTCCATAAACCCAGGCTCAAGGATAGTTTAATGCAAGAAATCTAGTTAATCCATGGATGGCACCATGGAATGTCTCATTTCCTACACCATTATGGAATCAACCTCAAAATCCATCAATTCAGAATCCATGGGTAGGGCAAGATTGGATGCCAACACCTCCATGGATGGTTCCATAGCCACAAAAATAATGGGTACCACAATAGCATTAGATGCCACAGCCATATCAACAATAAAATCAACAGTGAAATTCACAGTCACAATTCACCCAACCAAGAAGACCACTTCAACAACAAACCATTATGCCACCCCTAATTATTCAACAACAAGGACAAATCAATCAGCGCTCAATGCTTGTATAACCAATAGAAAATCTAAAAAATAAACAACAAACACCTGTTTATGTTAATGAACAAGAAGAAACAATCAATGTTGGAGCTACTGAGTGTTCAGACATACATTTGAGATTAGGGAAAACTATACAAAAACCTCAAGTACTCATTTTTGAGATACCTAATGAAAATGAAAAGACAGAATCATCTCAATTAAGCACTAGAGAAACTAAAATCAAGATGAGTCCTGAAGTAAACAAAGGAAACACTACTACACCAGTAGTTACTTTTTCTAAAATATTAAGAGACACTGATATTAAATTAGACTCAAACTTGGTCCATGAGTTGCAAAAGATCAATATTGAGGTACCCCTTCTATAAGCTATTAGGGATATACCTGAATTAAATAAGATCATCAAAAACCTTTGTATTAAGACACTTTGGAGGAAGGTAAAATATCCTAGAACCATTTATGTTGATGGAAAATTTGTTGACTTATTGGCAGGAAAACTATTAGTTCCAAAATATGCAGATCTAGGAAGCCCAGTGATCACAGTCACAATTGGAGGTAAAGAAATTCCTAACATCTTGGTAGATTTGGGAGCAACAATCAATGTCATGACAACTGGTACTCTCCATGCATTATCTCTTATGAAAATTCAACCCATAACTACCATTCTTCAAAAGGCAGACCAATCGATAATGAAACCAGAGGGAACTATAGAAAATGTTGAAGTGTTAATAGAAACTTAGGAATATTCAGTAGATTTCATGGTCTTGCAACCCAAAATAAAGAATCTAGGATATCCTATAATCTTAGGTAGACCATGGTTGGCTACTATAACAACATTGATTGATTTCAGGTTAGGAGACATGACCATTTCCAATGGGTTAAAATCCAAATGCATCTCCTTGTATCCTCCTGCAAAACCATCAATAAATTACATACAAGAACTTTGGGTGGATGAATCAGATAACACATTAAACAACATTTCCTCCTTAGCCATGATCACAGTTAAAAAACACTTGGAAGAATTGAATGGAGACATATACCCAATATTTATAGACTCTGCCAGCCTAAAAACTATGGACTCTCTAGTCTAAAAATTATGGATTATGCCAGTCTAACAACTATGGACTTTGCCAGTCTAAAAGCTATGGACTACCTTAGTTTATGATTCTTGGGTCTGATGGAAAATTTTGAAACCTCCACTTCTACTTCTGCTAGTACTTCTTCATCATATGATCATAGATTGATTCAGGAAAGTGTGTGGAAATTGGTAGAACAACAACACATTCATTTCTTAGATGCATTTCATTATTCCTTAGCAAGACTGATTCCTCCTGGAAAAGAGTTTGTTGATAATGTAACTATCTTTCATAAGCTACTTCCTCATCCATGTCCTCTGAACTCATTAGTTAGTGAGTTTAAGCAAATATAATCCAACTACCCAGGTACAAAACTAATCATGGTATTACTTGGAAAAATTTTGAACATCAATAGTTGGTTGATAAATGAAGAGGAAGATCAAATCTTTGAAGTATTAGAAAGACATACCAAGGCTTTTGCTTGGGATTATACCAACATGAAAGGAATTCACCCCAACATATGCACTCATCACATCTATATAGAATCTATCAAACCGGTCAGACAACCACAAAGAAGAATAAACCTAGCACTAAAGGAAATAGTCAAAATAGAAATCCAAAAGTTGCTAGAAGTTGGGTTTATTTACCCCATATCAGACAACCAGTGGGTGTCACCTCTAGTAATTGTGCCCAAGAAAAATGGAAAGTTAAGAGTATGTGTGGATTATAGATAATTAAACAAAGCAACATTAATGGATTACTTTCCTTTATCGTTCATTGATCAAGTTCTTGATAACTTGGCAGTGAAGAAATATTTTTCTTTCTTGGATGGGTTTAGTGGGTGTAACCAGATAATGGTAGCAGCTAAATATCAAGATAAAACCACATTTACTTGCCCTTAGGGAACTTTTTCTTATTGATTACTTCCATTTAGACTTTGTAATACTCCAACAACCTTCCAAAGAGCAGTTTTGTCAATATTCTCTGACCTTGCAAATGATTGTATTGAGGTATATATGGATGATTTCACTGTTTATGGTGTAACTTATGAAGAATATCTTACCAAATTGGAAAGACTATTGATCAAATTTGAGGAACATCAATTATCTTTGAGTCATGAGAAATGTTTGTTGATGATGGATGAAGGAATAGTCCTGAGACATCATATTTCTGCAAAAGGCATTCAAGTAGACCCAAAGAAAGTTGAAATAATTTCCAACTTACCCATTCCACAAACACAAACTAAAGTTAAGAGTTTTTTGGTACATGCTAGTTACTACAAATGCTTCATAGATAAGTTTAGTCAAATAGTTGTCCCTATGTTTGCCTTGCTTACAAAATATAGTACATTTGAATGGAATGATAGTTGCCAGCAGGCCTTTGAAACCATCAAAGCTAAACTTGTTACTACTCAAGTATTAAGAGGACCAAATTGGACTAAGCCATTCCATATATACACAAATGCTTCAAATATAGTACTAGGAGTAGCTCTTAGACAAAAGGATGAAAAAGGTAACATGTATGCTATATATTATATTAGCAAAAACATGACACCTACCGAAAGAAATTACACCACAATTGAGAAGGATTTCTTAGCTGTAATTTATGCAATCAATAAATTTAGACACTACGTAATAGGCTACAAGGTATTTGTCTATATAGACCATTCAGCTATTAGATATCTTACCAAAAAACCAATTGTGGGAGGTAGGATTATTAGATGGATATTGCTCTTACAAGAAATTGATGTTACTATTATAGACAAACTAGGGAAGTCTAATGTGGTTGCTAATTTCTTGTCAAGAATCAACACTACAGGTGAAGAAGAACTAGTGAAAGATAACTTTCCAGATAAATAATTATTTGCTATCTCAGCACAATCTCCATGGTTTGCTGATATAGCCAATTACCTCGCCACAAGGAAGTTTTCTCTACACTTTTCACAAAAAGAAAAGAAACATTTAATAAAAGAAAGTTCTTCTTGTAAATGGATTAATGGAATATTATTTAAACTTGTACCTGATCATGTGTTTTTTAGGTATGTGACAAATGGTGAAGCTTATGATATCATCAGAGCTTGTCATGATGAACTAGGAGGATGCCATTACTCATCTCAAAGAACTATACATAAAATCTTGGGAGCAGGATATTATTGGCCTCATCTTTATCAGCAAGTAAAAAGATATATCAGACACTGTGATGCTTGTCAACGAATTGGATAGCCAACTCTTTCAATAGAGATGCCTCTGCACCCTAATCCTCAATTGAGTTTAGAACCATTTGAGAAATGGGGAATTGATTTTATTGGTCTAGTGGATCCTCCTTCTAGAGGAAAAGAATATCTCCTAGTATGTATAGACTACATGATCAAGTGGGCAAAAGTGGAAACATTAACTCATGCAAGAGAGGAGATGGTAGTTAATTTCTTATATTTCAAAATCATGCAAAGATTTGGTGTTCCAAGAGAGATAGTCTTAGATCAAGGACCATAGTTCATGTTCAACATGATAAAGCATTTCAAGCAAGTGTATCAAACTCAGCATAGAAAAACTTCTCCATACCATCCACAAGTGAATGGACAAGTTGAAGTCACCAATAAAGAACTAGAAACCATTTTAACCAAGGTTGCTAATTCTAGTAGAAAGGATTGGGCAGATAAGGTACCAGAAGCTATTTGGGCCTATAATACTACTTAGAAAACAACAACTAGATTTGCACCTTATGAATTGATCTATGGTAAGAAGCCTTTATTCTCTGTTGAATTTGAATTACAAACTTTGAAAATAGTTGTAGAAGTAGGAATTGAGTTAGAAGAAATATAGAAAGAAAGACTTGTACAGCTTAATCAACTTGATGAAATGAGGATGGAAGAACTACAAAGAATTGAAATGGTACAACATCAAATAAAAGTTTGGCATGATGCACAAATCAAGCAATGGAAGTTTCAAAAAGGAGATTGAGCACTGTTGTTTGATTCTAAATTTTAACAGTTTAAAGGAAAACTACAAACAAGATGGTTGGGACCTTATGAGATTGAACAAGTCTATAAAAATGGTTTTGTAAAGCTGATACCTATTGATGATAGCAGAAGAGCTCTGTTAGTCAATGGACATAGATTAAAGCTCTATCAAAAACCTCTCAATAAAGATGAATTTATTTAAAAAGTAAAGGATCAATTAGCTGTTATGGAAAGCTTTACTTCCTCTAAACATGCTCCTTGACAATCCAACAAAAACAAAATAAAAAAAATCATCATCAATAGTGGAAATCCTTCCAGGGACGCTATTGACAATGCATACTCAAAAAACCAGCTTGCTGGCTGGCTATGCATTACAATTTTTTTTTTTATCATGATACTATGATTAGTCATCTCCATGCAATAAACTAATCCATGCAAACCTATTGGTGTAGGACACGTGGTGAGCAAAGGATAACATCTAAGGTTAAAGTAAGTAAGACATATATTTTATTTCTCTATGTTTAGTTAACTAATTATCTTTGATTTGATTAAGACCCTATTCTTCCAAAATGACCTAAATTTGAATATTTTGAAATGGAATGACACATGCTATAATGAAAAAGCATGCAACTGAGCTGCCAAAAGTGTATGGATAAGTGTGTAGCTTTGATATCATCAATTGAGTCATCAAGTACCATAATGATGGGACATCATAAAAAGGGGTTTTCAATGAAATAATGAATCATTGTCACCATCAATATGACATGTCATCATTTCACATAACTTGTATTGATGAGACCAAATGGTTGGCACACTCTGTAGAAATGTACGGTGCCTAACTATATCACATCATCATACCACACTATGGACTCATACAGCTATAGCATTTCAAATGAACTATTTCCTTTCTATGAACTTCAACAGAAGCTGATCCTCAAAGCTTGTTGCCTATCAACTTCAAAAAAAGACTGGTCTACACCTTAATTAGAGTTAAAAGAAATGATCTGACTATGAATCTGCATAAAAAAATGGGACAGAAGACAAGATCAGAGCTGAAAGATCCAATGAAGTTTCATAAAGACAAAGCTTGTGTAGCAGTGTTTAGAGCCAATGGCTAGCTACCTTTTATTGAAAAGCTTTAGGGTTTCGATGGAACAATGGTAAGTGAATTCATTACCAATCTCACTCATAAATTTTCAATTGTGAAAGGCATTGTTATTCCTATTACAAATCAAATCATAAGCCAAATTATACAAATTCCAAAAGAAGGAATGAGAGCTACAGGTAGAGTGTCATTTAGTGATTTAATTAGTTAGTTTAATGGTAATAAGTAGACTAGAATTTCATGTCTAGTAGATTCCAAGGGAAAATCAAAAGGGATTAAAATGAATTCATTGAAAATATGTAGCCAAGTGGGTACTTAAATATATCATTTGTGAAGGGCAACATAGTCTTATAGGGGGAGATGCCATGAAAATGTTAATACATCTTAAGAATGGGAGACAAAACCCTCAATATAAAATTAACCTCCCATCTTTCTTCTATGGTGCTCTGCAAGTTATGTATACAACCTCTACTACTTTTCTTAGGCATTAGGGCCTTATTCAGCTTATTATCCAGCATCATTTCCTTCAGCAAGGTTAAGAGGTCTGGGAGGAATTTCAGAATAGTATAACACAAGAAACCCCAAATGTACCATAGGAACACTCATCTCCACCTACCCCATTAGTTGAGAATATATCACCAAGAAAAAAATCTCAGACTGTAATCTCCATAGAAATCCCTTCTTATTCTTCAAGAAAAATCATAAGGTCTCAAAACCCTGAAATTTCAAGGTCTCCATAAGAACCTCATGAGTCTATAGTATAACCAGTTCCTTTGATAGGAAGAAGAAAATTGAGATAGAGGGTTGCTACAGAACTTGAGACGACCAAGGGTTTGGTGGTTGAGAAGGAAAATCAACCAAGTGTAGCCCAAAGAGTAACTAAAATAAGAAGAAGGCTCATTTTAACAAAAAAAGATGAATAAAAAATTGCAAATATTTTAGAGTCTTAAAATGGTGTCTCATTCCCCCATACATCAGAATATTCTTGTACCTATAGATATTGAAGAAATTCCTTCTGAAAGGAACTCTCCAATTATAATGGAGGATCCAAATCCAGAGGAAGAGCCACACATGATAGAGAAATTAAGTATGGCAGAACAACCACCTATTCTAGTTGAAACTACAATGGATAGAGGAAAAACTGTATGTACCAATGAGAAAGGTGAATCATCAAATCTAAATGATCCTATTATGTAGCTAACTTTGTATCTTTCTCAAGCTCAAGCTCTTGAACAACAACAAAAAGTTGACATTGTAGACTTGATTAGTCAATTGCAAAACAAGGATCATTTTAACTCATCTTTGGTGCAAAAATTAGAAATAGTATCTATTGATCATGCAGCTAAAATTCACAGATTAGAGGAAATAATACAAGAAAATGAAGATGAACAGATTGATCTTTGGATATATGTAGAAAGTCTAAAGAAGGAAAATATGAGGTTGCAGAATTTGGTAAACTCTTTCAAAGCATCTATTGTTGCACTTTCTCCTTCCAAAGCATTTATTGACCATGGTTGTCAAACAAGTGATCCAGGTATTCCTCCCTTGCAAATACTACATCAAATCGAATAATAATATTCTGTACTTAAATAGAAAAACAAAGATGTAACTTCGTTGAACAAACTCTTGGAAAATGAAAAGAAAGTATTAGAGGCTAAAGTCCAAGAGTTAGAAGAAAATTTGCAAGATGCAAGGAAATTAGGAGAAACTCTTTTGGCATGTATGAATCCTTCTCCTGCATACAGCTTATTTTTATTTGAACAATTTTATAGATGGTAGCTTCTATAGATCTCTTATCATCTTCCTTACAAAATTTTGCAGCCAACAATATTTTTGGAAATTTTCTATAGTACTGAACCTGATCAACAGGGTTTGCTTTGTGAATTTTATTTGCATGACTTGATTCTAGGAGATCATGAGCACAATAATTTTTTGATAAATCTTCATGTAGGAGAAGTTTAATTGATAGCACTACATTCTACATTCAAAAATAAGATATCATGGAAAAGTAGATTTGAGGACTATACAAATCATGCTAAGACTACATGATTATGTGTTAGACCAGCTTTTTCTATTCCTAGATTGATCAAACAAAATTTTCACTGTGCTTTGTTCAAGGATGAGGTTAAAACACATTATTTATGGGCTCTATATGATTATATTATTTCTTTTGATTTGTTTTCAAGACAAAATTTTGATTCAGTAGTGACTACAAGTGTAAAAAAATGGGACCAACTTTTAGTGCATCTTAAAAGGTGAGAAGTCATGTCCCTAAATAACTTAAGATGGAGTGTGAGGAGAGCATCCTCAATTCTAGAAATTTTAATAGAGGTAATCAACTCTGGAGGAGAATAGAAATAGATTGGCATGAGATATAAACCCCCTCTACTGATCATACCTATTCCAGAATGGCAGAGTTGGGCTCCACAATCAGAAGAGCAATTCAGTATATGGAAACAAATGATTCAAACACATCAGGTATTTACCAAAAATTTAGACAAACACATAATAGATGAATTTGATGAATATGATTTGAGTCAAATTGTAGAAAGCAGAAGCCAGAGATATGAACACTAATAAATGTTTGCAATGGGACTTGCAAAAGGTAAAGCTTGGGGGAGATGATGAGATCAAAATATGGCTCATTATTGACATATTATTTCCTTCAAATCATCTCTCGAAGGATATTATCTTATACAAATCTTAGATTCTTAGATAACTATTACATGGAAAATAGATATTTGTCTTGTTTATATTAAACCAAAGACTGAACTTTACTTTTTCATTAATGTCTAATACTTAGCATGTTTTAGTGACATTTTGTGTGAAGAATGCTCAGGAAAAAGACACAGGTGATGTACAGTGAACATTCCATTTTAATCTCCATCTAGTAGAACTATGGACTCCACAGGCTTGTTTCTACAGACTCCGCAGGCTTATTTCTTTGGACTCCGCAGGCTTATTTCTACAGACTCTGTAGGCTTGTTTCTATGGAATTCACAAGCTTATTTATATGGACTTCATAGGTTCAATTCTGATAATTCTATAAGGACAACAGGAAGCTAGAGACCAGATAGGATAAGAAAGAACCATTCCAGCTGGAATCAAATAAGGACAATAACCGCCTACTATTTTGAAGGACTTGCTTTTGATAAATATGTATGTAATCAAATTTTAGGACTATTATAGGATAGGATATTTATTTCATCAAAATAATTGGATTTCTTGGAAATCCAATCTCCTATCTTTGGATGAAGGGATCGACCAGGAGTCCTATTATTTTGCATCCTATTTTGAGTTGATTGTATTAGTATAAATTGTAAGACTTTTGACTATGAGAAAAATAATAGAAGATATATAAAAAATAGAGAATAAAGAATTAGATATTTCAGAAGCATATCGGTTTCAATCAGATTGTAAACATTTCATTTCTATGAATTAATACTTCAACTTTCTAGTACTGATTAATCTTTGTTCCTGAGTCCAAGAGGAGCAAGGGCCCACTCTCCTTAGAACCAGGAACTGTGTACAGTATTTGTGTTCTATTTTATTGTTTATAATCTTGTTACTATTTGCATTTATTTATAACAACATCAAAACAAATTCATAGTTTATAAAGAGCATTTTCTTATTTCATTTCATTTCTACACAAAGTATGTTTTCTTTTATAGCAGAAGTGTGAAGCAGATTTCCTTTCATAAGTAGGAGTGTGAATTGATTTTCCCTACAAATGTAAAATAGGAGTGTGATCTTTATTTTTTAGCAAAAGAGTGGATTGATTTGATTTCTTTATTTTTCATCAAAATCATGAATCAAGTAGTTTAGTTAAAGTTAGAATAGGATCAACAATCACCCCCATAAGCAGACTTCTAGATCTACCATCCCATACCTTACTATAGATAGCTTTGGACAACTGCCCTAGTTTATAAGAGACTAATTAAATATTTATTAAATTAGGATTTATATGACACTCATCAACTTTAGTGGTCTATCTATTGTTAAATGTATCCTTCACCTTGACTACTATTGGCCCACCCTTTATCAGGACTATTGTGATTATGTGAAGAAGTGTGTTAAATGTCAACAACATGCCACTTTACATCACACACCTAGCCATATCCTCCAAGTATTTAATGATTTCTATCCCTTTTCACAATGGGGTCTAGATCTCATTGGTGAAATTAACCCCCATTCTTTGTAGTGACATCATTATATCATCACTGTGATCGAAGATTTTACCAAATGGGTGGTGGCCATTCCTCTCCCTTTAACCAAAGTTGAAAATATTGTCAATTTTATTAACCATCACATTATCTACCATTTTGGTTTTCCTCATAAAATTATCACTGATAATGGTAAATCCTTTAAAAATCAAAAAGTCCAAGGTCTTTGTGATGCATTTGGCATTAAGTTAAGTTTTTCCTCACCTTATCATCCATAATCTAATGGATAGGTTGAAGCTTCTAATAAAACCCTTAACAACATGATAACTAAAATGGTTAATGCATCCAATCAAGATTATCATTTACACATCCCATTTTCCTTATGGGCATATTGTACTAGCATTCAAACCCCTATGGGTGATACTGCTTTCTCTCTAGTCTTTGGATCAAAGGTTGTATTGCCTCTCAAATTCCAAATTCCATCTCTTTTCATATCCCTAAAGGATATCACTTTTTAGGGTAATTATCATTAGGAATGTTTAGCCCAACTTGAGCTACTTGACGAGTATTTTTGGCCATACTTAACCATCTTCATGTCTATTAAGAATGAATCAATCACTCCTATAATAAACACCTAAGAAAACAAGAATTCAATATCAAAGACCTCATCTTAAAGGAAAATCAACATGTAACCAATATGGAAAAGAGAAAATGGGGCAAGTTTGCTTTCAATTATCTTGGACCTTATATAATTATGCACAAGTATGGATCAAGAGATTACTAGTTATCCTATATCAAGGGAAAACTATAACCTAAGCCTCTTAATGATTCATATCTATGTCCTTTATTTTTTAAATAATATCAAACATCACCTTTTGTCTAACTTAAGTTCATCCCTTTTTTTACTAGATTTTCTCCTTACCCCCCTCACTTTGAGGACTACCGATAAAATCACATAGTCATGTAATTATACATCACAATTTTAACCTTAATCCTAAATATGGGTACTACCATAGCTCTACCCATGGCATTATTCTCATGGATACTTTTCCTCCCTAATAGGATGTAATCATATGGTTGTTGTCTCTCAAAGAATCCTCTCACCCACTACTTCAACCTTATTATGATTTAGTTTTGCCTTCATAAAGGTATGCATTTAAGCCTATATAAGGAAGTCTATGTCATCAAAAGCAAAAATATTTAAATTCATATATCCTATGGGTCATCTCTAGCATTAGAAAACTTCTCCTTTGAAGGACAACTATCAAAAATCCTAACATGTCTCAAAAAGCTTAAACCATTACCTTGAAGGATGGCTATATAAAATCATTTGTCAAAATCAAGCAATTTATCAGAGGCTTCTCATATTGATCAGATTCCATAAAACCTCTCAAATCAATAAAAAAATATCAAAAGACCCATTATTTGGAAGTCGTAATTATCTTTCATGAGTAGACTTCTTGCATCAATCAATCTACAACATCTATGACATAGACTTGTTTATACTAGCCCTTTGGTAACCTAAGAAGAGGCATGTTAGTCTCACAAGAAGGTTCCTTTATCATCCATATCCCCTTTATACCCTCTCTAAAATAAGGGATTTTGATCTTACTTGACACTAAGTGATTAAGAAACTTTTTAACCAACCAATGAACGCCGATGTGAAGCATGTGAAGGGCTTATGTTCATAAGCTGATCTTAGCTTCTTTTTATTTAGGTCCTCACCAATGAAAGATCATTGTGTCTCCTTCCTATTTCTCCTACCTACTTATTTTTTCATTTACTAAGATGATTGTCTTTTGATTGTTTTATCTTTTCTTCTCTTTTCTCACATATGGTTTTGTTATCCAAACTTAATCTATGTGTTTTTAAGGTTAATAAAACTTCATTTAATTAAATGAAATTCATTAAACAACATTTAAAAAAACATTTTATGTTTTTTTTAGTGATTTTTTTTGCTTTTATGTGTTTTAACCATAAAATGTTTTAATAAATTAACCATCCCATATGTCAAAAATCATCTCACCTTTCTAACCAATCACATCAACTAATTGTAACCATTTCTCACATCTATAACCTTTTAATCATTTATTTTAATAAATAAATGAGTCGTCCACATATGTTATCCATCACATGTTTATCTAGATAAGGAAGCATATATCCATTAATTTAAAACATCCACATTTCTAACAAAGCATACATCTACTCATAAGAAAAAATTTAATCATAAAATCATGATCATATCATAAACAATATCATCAAATCAGGAACATCAAGTAACTAACCATAACCATAAACAACATCCATAACCCATAATCACATCAATAATCTCATAATCATAAATAATCATATATCATAATAATTTCCATGCCTCTCAAATGATATGTACATCTCACTACATTAGCTCATAGTTTGATACCAAAATCATATAATACATAAAAATAGGGATTCTCATAGGAGTCTAATGTCTTGGGGCACCACTACCTCCTAGAGCCTATCCATCTCTAAGACCTATCTCTACACCCACAAAATCTATCCACTAACCTGGTGTAACATTGATAGCTTCCCTAGTAATCATTGTTTTGTACTCAACATATCGAGGCTCATCTAGAAGCTATCTAAAGACCAATACCTCATAGTATATGAAATCCAAGACCATGGCCACATACCTCTCCATAGATATGGTCCTCAATGGTCCTATAGGTGTATGTGATTTCCCTCTTTCCTATCTAAGGGCATCCCTCTCCTATGTAACCAAGGCTAGTTATGCTCATGTTGTATCCCTCTCCTACATAAGGATAATGACCTGGCCCTATGTCATATCTCTCTCTATAGTCACTGATGCTAAAGTTTCATGTAATACAGTTAGTTACACCCTTACCTAATCTCTATCCATGATGATTTCCTACCTATCAAGGGAATCCACATCCATTTGGTCCCCACCCCCCTCAACCATGTCAACATAAGGAGCTTGTTGTACATCATCTCCCAAAACACTGCTATTACATAATGCACCTAAAACCATATAAGATACTCCTACATAACCCCTACATCATCAATATTTGCAGCCATTGGTATCTCTTCATGATTAATCTCTATCTCTTCAAGCTATAGTGGAGGTAGTGGTGCCTTGACATCCTCTCTTGTGTACCTTAAAAAAGCACCTATATACCTTAAACTCACCTAAATTGTCTCCATACCATACCAAACTAGGATAAGCTCCACCTCATGCTCTTGTCTCCCATATATCCACCTGTAACTCTATAGTGACAAGATCTACCTAACATAACTAGCCCATGTTGGGAATCTAGTGTACAATTGCCAGATAACCTCCTCATCAACAAGTTCCTCTAACCTATCCCTATACCACTCTAGATCTTGTAACACTCCCCTTAGTTTTGTAAGTGTGTAGTCACCTCTCCATCTCATGAATCTCACTCTAAACTCCCTTGGTCCCATGCTTGTTATGGTACTCCACTTGGTTATAGTTCCCTGATGTGCTCATACACCTAGTAGTATAGTATAAATCCGATACTAATGCAATATATCCTATGTAGTCTATATCCCTAGATCTCCTGATAGATATGCACTAGTAAAACTATGGCCTAGGTAAACACTATCTGGTATATCAACATGTCAATAAGAACACCTAGTAATAAAAAGGGAAATCTTCTACTACTAGAATTTGGAAGTGCATTGCAAGTAATGGCTATCATCATCATGACAAGTCATCTTACTCCCATATCCATGTGATATAAGGGTACATAATGGAAGCCTCCTACATACCACCTTGCATGAATAAATTCCATGCTAAACAACTAATCTGTATGCACATCTTTCTCCTTGTTGATATGCTCTATCATCTCAACCCGTATCGATAGCTAAAAAATTTAGTGAATATCCTCTGGTGGGATGGTAATCTCTCCAGTTGATAGTGAGAAAGTGTTGGTAGTTAGGTTCCATATTTCAATGAGGGATACTAACATCACCACATCTCTCAACACATGTTGATAAAATCTCATACCTCCTAAAACCATCACTATCATGTGCTCCCACTCCTAGTCTGTCATAGACCTACATACCTCATCCAAGAGATGAGGTAATCATTCCCATATATACAATTGCTCCCTTACCTATAAGGATAAGCATATACCTTAGTTCACTTTACCCTTCACACATAGCCTTGCATTTTAACTATTCACCTTACCCCCTACCTTAACCTATTTTACCTCATTTACCCAATACTTCCCTAAACCTACATAAACAAAGTCTTACCTTTACCCTATCCTACCTAAACAAAGTATTATTTTCACCAAAAAAACCCTTACCCCATCTACCATCTTAACCAAACCCTTAACTCATTCATATACCTTCCCAACCTTTAACCCATTCCTCATCCATGCTATACCCCATTCTCGTACCTTATCAATGACCATCAATGGTCAAGTGTCAACCAGTGATGGTTCCTTATGGAACCATCACTATTTAACCCTCAACCACTGATGGTTTAGGTCATGGACCATTGGTGGTCCACACATTATCCATTTGATAGTCATCTATCGATCGACGACAATTGATAGTGACTACCGATGGTCACTGTGTAGAGATCATTAGTGACCTTACAACCCTAGGTCTTACCTAAACCTATCAAAAACCTCAACAAAACATAAAAATTAAGCCTAAACCTAATTTATTACTAGTTAATCTACATTCCTAACACAAATTTCCAACCCTCTAATAAATTCCTAACTATAATTTCAAAACCCCCTAATTTTAAATGCATACCCACCTAACACAACAAAACAAATAAAATCACAAAAGGTAATACATCCCCTACCTCATTACACATCATTCATCATGTTGGATCCCTCAACACCACCACCACCATTTGGCCCTACACTCTACCTCTATCTCATTACATTTTTGCTAGCTCTTTCCTCTACCCTAACCCACCTCAATCAAACTTCCACCTCCCATGTCAACTCTAGATCAAACAAACCTCACCCAACTCATTCAGCTCATAAATGATAAACTGGTGATGTTTTCACTCAGGACAATAAAAACATTGTGGGTTAATTTGTAAATGAGAAAACAAAACCCACTTTGACCTTTTATGGTTACCTTTTTAGGGCTTACATTTGACCACCGATGGTTGACCCTGACTTTCGATGGTCAACCCCTCTAATATTTTACCATCCTACCATATCCTTTTCCAAAAAGACCACCTAACCCAACTTCCCCTTTACCTACCTAGCTTACCTTTTGGTCATTCAATCCACTTGTATGCCTTTGTTTGTAATTATTGCATCATGGTACCTTTACCATCACCTTTATTTTCATGACCCAACTTTGCCTTGTTCATTTTGATCACATCGATTACCTTTCCATATTTGACAAACTTGTGCTACTTTTATGTACCAATCATTTAGGTACCTTGAAGGATGACCCTTTGTAGTCTTGACACCTACAACCATTTTTATTTTCTTAGGATCACATCTAGTTTTTAGATACCTATGAATACATCAACCTTTCTTAGGAGATTTGATTTTATAGGAGTAACCCATATCATCTATGCCTAATGTTGTGGCCTAGTTACCCTATCACCTATCCTTCTAATCCAACCTTATTTTACCACCTACCTCAACTATGGTAGCCTAGTCTATGCATGATCTAAGATATCGTACTTAGTCATATTTTATGTAACTATTCATGTTTAAATGCCCACCCAACCAACCTTGACACCAACTTATCCACTTATCAAACTTACTATCGACTCTATTTCACCTCATTGATTCCCAATTTGAGGGGGAACACTTCCTCCCATACTTGGGGCATCCAACATTCTACCAACTTTTTATTTTTATTTTGTAGCTTGTTGATACAAATTGCATAACAAAAAGGGGCAAAATGTTGACACTTTAAAATCATACACTATGGCTCTAGATGTCACATTAACCTTTAAACCACCCCTTCACCCCCTTTGGGTTATATTATTTACCAATTCTCCCATTATTAACCTCAAACCATTTCCTAAGAAATTAACTGCCAATCATTGGTGGATTAACTAATTTTGACTATGTCCCCTTGATCATCGATGGTTGACCAGACCACCAATGGTTACTTGAACTCTTGCATGATCAAAGGGTCAACTACAACATGATCATAACTCACTCATTGATTACTAGCTATCTAATTTTATTATGGTGTTCGAATGATAAATGCATTATTAGACTATTTGTTAGATTGTTTGATAAACTATATGTTAATCTCTTCATTTCAAACCTCCTTTGCTCTATATTAAGAGATGAAGAGGAGGTTAAATGGGAGGATTTAAGGGTAAGAGATTCTAACTCCTAGGTGAATCCAAAAGCTTCCTAGCAAACCAAGAACTAGGTCAAAGACTCAGGGTGATTATGTAACTCACTATCTTGAGCCATGGTACCATTACTCTACCAAAATTTCTCTAGGATCCACAAAATATTTCAACCTACCTCAAAATTCCTCAGACCAGTAAAACTTAAAAGCTAAGTATCTATATTTTTTTTATCAAGATTCAATAATTAGATTTATTCATTTTAGTGCTTGGGTCATTCCCATTCTCTGCTCTTCATTCCTTGTGTTGGAGTTTTTTCATCTCTAGACACTTCATCTCCTACCCAAAACCCCCCATATCCTATTCCAATCACCCAACTCCTAAACCAGATACCTCTGAGCATTAATTCTATCTTATAACCAACATTTAGCCCAAATGCCACTCTTAGAACTTCTCTGTAACTCTCCCTAATAGACTTATTTTTCCAAACCAAATTCTATAGTAACTACCAATGGTTTTACCTAATCACTTATAGTCTTACCTAACCTCTAATGGTTAACAAATGTTGATGATCACCTAACCACTGATGATCATACCCAACTATCGATGATCAATGTGTGTCATTTTACAAAAACAACCTAATTTGACCCATCTACCCATATTCAAATATCAGTTTATGAGTTTTTATTTTATCATAGAACTTTAACTTATTTTTTGAATCAAGTTTGACTAATTTAACATTAGTATTCAATTATTTATTATTATTTTTAATCAAATTCACTATTTATATTCAATCATTTATTGTATTTGATTTTAGTACCTTTTATCATTTGATGTAAGTATCTATTTTTAATTTATCAAAACTTAAGTGTTTTAAAAGTGTGGATTGATAGCGTCCAAGAAAGCTTATGTTTTTTAGATCTAGCTCACGCTAGGCAATCCACCCTACAATCTCACTAATCCACCATTTTCTAGATTATTTTCTTATCTGCAAGGAATCTTCCCTAGATAAAGAGGAGTATCGATAATTGTCTAGATTCACGTGCATATAACACATCCAAGTTCTAATAACCTCACCTTTCTTTCAAGTTTTACTCTTTATAAATAGAAAATAAGTGAAATTTTAGTGAAACAATGTGCTTATACTTATAGTTTTATTGACTATTAAAAATAATTCATAGTATCCCATGTGATAGGAAACTATAACTATATAGTCACCTAAAAAGTATAGTGGGTTACATAAATGAAAGATTATGTTTTTTTAATAAGTTATTTGACCTTGAAATTATATGACTGATAGTGTGTAATTGAGTAGTTGTATATATGAACAACATACTATGATATTATCTTGCATCATAGAGTGCATTATTTTTGAAATATACTTATGGAAATTAGAAATTTGTGGACTATATATATATATGTTATACCCGATTGGTATAAACTTTACTTGTTATGCTTAAATAATATAGTGAAGATTCATTCATATGTTTGACGGACTAAATATATGCATTTTGATTAATCTTATGTTTAGCATGTTTTATGTCTAATAGTAGGATGTAATCCATATAAATATATTGGTTATATTAACCAAATATTGTATTGTTGGTACTAAGTAAGTAGTGAGATAGACTTCACTAGCTTACTAGCATCACCAATGCTAAATGAAGGTAATCAAAATAAGTAGTGTGTATGAATTTGATTGATCCTAGATATCAATAACTATTGAAAACTTTAGCCAAAGTAATGTTAGTCAAACATTGTCATTTCATATGTATGATTTACATGTTTATGTGATATCATGTTAGAACGCATTTTTTTATGGTATCCAACATATGGGTACTAGCTCGTCTCTCTAGATTCTTACACCATCACTATCTACTCATTTGTGAAGGGAGGGCCATTATTTGATGGGGGATTATGCAAGTGATAAATGGTATATGGTTGGTGTGAGAAAGCAATCGAATGATACTCTCTCTCCCCACAATCGTACTTCTTGTGAGACTACAATTAAGATTACCATAAATACTAGAGTTCGGAAACTCATGTTCCATGGAGCCTTGTATCTTATAGCTTGTATATTGTATCTTATATTATATTTATTATTATTGAAGCATTATCCTTGATGTGATGTAATTATTTACTCAGTGTATATTGATAATAGTGGTTATATTACTGTACTAATTATGGCTAGATATTTGTAATTATTTCTATATTCAGCTATGTTTTATTTCATCTAATGATAGTGATCAGTGATAGATAGATGTTATGTGCTTATTTTATAGTTAACATACTTAGAGTGTTTAATATGGTCACTAATTATATTTTCATGGTGAAATATAATGAGAGAATACATTGATTAAATTTAAAAAATAAGTCACATTTTTCTAATTAGATCCTAGTGGGGATGTTATAATTTTAATTTTATTTTCTTATTTTACTTTTTTTTTAAAATTTAATTTACACTCAATTTAGTTTACACTAAATATATTTTTTCACTAATGTTAAATTCAAACTTTGGTCTTTATTAATTTTTTTACTGTTGATAGGCTTAGGGTGGTAATTACGTTCCTTGTTGGCACTTGGGGTACAAGCTTGCAACAGTTACTTCATTCTTTACCTCGAGTGATTGTTCTCTTTGCCTTATTTAAGGATGTTAGGTTTTTTATTAATCATCATGTTTTTTTCCTGAAGAAAGATCATGGGAGGTGATCTAAAATGTTGAGGTCAAAATTCTTCACACAGTTATCCCCAAAATAAAATCTTAATCATTTTGTTGATTACCTAATAAGGGAAATAAAATAAGCAATCCACTTTTCACAATTGAAATTATTTTTCTTATCCATACAATGAAAGCAATGGTAAGACAACTTTAAACCATAGTTATCAAGATACAAAACTCAATTATGGATACGCTATATAGGTATGGAGATGTGAGATGGGTACATAGATGCCTCTCAAGTCTTGGATAATTTGTTTAAATTCTCCCATATCACATCTCCTAAAAAAAACTATCCCGTACCTCTTTTTTTTTAATATTAAATTTACAACTTAAAAGATAAAGTTGAATAGTAAATATCAAAAAATTAATAAAAAGTAGAAAAATTAAGTTAAAAACAAATGATTTTAAAAATTATCAATGTTTATGAAATCAAAATCTGATGTATTTTAAATTTTAGTTTTTCAAAAATTTAAAGATTACTATTTTATTTCTTTTATCATCTCTAACTACCCCCATACTAAATGTCTGAATATTAGCATCCCAGTCTTTGAGACCCATTTGCATCCTCAACCCCATCCTTGAGTGACTATTATTTTATATACCAATGTGATTCCTATACATTATCAGTTAAATGAAAGAATAGACCAAAATTAATAACCTTTTAGGAAATGATGCGATCAAACTTTCCACTTTACTGTAATATTCCATCTAGACATGCAGTAACTATTGTGTGTTTTATATTTTGGATGAGACATTTGACATTGATATTTTTATGGTTTTATTTATTTAACATTAGTTCATGATTTATATTGATGTAGAGCATCATAAAAGAATAAATCATGTAATTACGTTTTAAATTTCATTGTAATCATTTTTGGTGTGTGATGGTTATTAGAGGTCCTATAGGGACCCTTAGGTGGTTTTATAATCATTATATGTGTTTGAGAGTGTGTTTTTCATTTCTATCTAGGTTTTCCTACCAAAATTCCAAATTTGAAATTTTGAATTCCTAACTAGGCTTAGAATAATGTTTAAAACCTTGTGTGAAATCCAAATGTTGTGGATTGTTGGAAAATGGTACTAGAGGGTCATATGAATTTTTGGATTGGTATTTAAATTTAAAATTCATTGTAATTATCATTATAAACAAGGATCAAGAAATTTTCAATTGCCTCTTGCATGAAGGTGGCAAGAAAAGATGGTTATTTGCATATTTGGTGTGGGAAAAAGATATAGAAATGCATGTTAGGAGTGTTTTTTGTTAGAGTGAGTGTTATTATGAGGTATGAGGATATGATATGTGTGTATTTTAGTGAAAATAACAAGAAAATAATGAAATTTCAAGAAAATTTTGTCTATCTTGTAATTCTGTGTATGATAATAATATGGTAAAGATAATAATGAAATAAAAAAAGATTTAGAGATTACTTATGGTATTTATGAAAGGGTTGGTATCTTTTTAACCTTAAATTATTGTCTCATATGAATATATAATGGTTTATTTATACTAATATGTAGGTTAAAAACATTTTAAAAAGTCAAATCAAGATGTGGAGAATTCTACTTTTGCACGGTCCTGAAGAGAGGTCATAAAATGGTTGTTTGTAGATTCACTGGATAGGTTAAGGTATTGGGAAAGTAATAGAGACTCTATTAAATGGTATATATCCTTTTTATTCTTAGGATAATCCATTTTTAGTATAAATATTGAATTCAAATTATTATTTAAGCCCACAAATCCAATTTGAGTAAATTTTGTATTCACACAGACCTTCAAGATAGGTAAGAAGAATTGGTTGATGATTGTTGATAGGGTATTATGTTATATAAAGTGTAACCATATTAATGATATATTTTTAATGATAATCACCCTTTTGAATGCTTGGATGACCATCAAAAAGTGTAATAAATTATAAATATTGTTACATAGTCCTAGGAAGAACCCAAAATTATGTGTATTTACATTGATTAAACATATTATGATTGACCAAGGTAAAATAAATATTAGATAGGGTTAAGTAATTTTGGGTAGACCTATACTAGGTGGTGTTATCTTTTTAAGTTCTCTAAGACTAATTTTAACTCTTTATTTGTGTTGTCAGCCTACACAGGCTTGTGTGTTCAACTAACCTAGTGCTTAATCTTATAACTCATTTATTTTTAGTTTATAGCCTAAAAAAAAATTAAAAATTTGTAATCCATGTTTTTTTAATGTTATAAATAGGATTTATGAGTTTCTATTATGATTACAAACCATACAATATGAATTCTTGGATTGTGTGCTTGCATGAGGGCTAAACAGGGCTAATTAGGTGAAGGGGGTGTTGAGATAAGGGGTCTACCTTAGGATTTGAGACTTGAAATTTTTGTGGAGTTTAATAAATATTCCATTAGTTTTTTGTATCAATTTCATAGTGGTAAAACCATCAATATTTGTGCTTAAGGAGGGCTACTAGAGAAAGAGGCCTAAAGAAGGAAAGCGAAGATAAAGAGTTCTTTTTTGTGGAGTGTATTATTGGATTGGATATGGAATGGGGTCATACTATGAATATGAATGATTATATGATTCTTATTTTGGAGTCAAGAGACATATATACATGTTTTAGGCTCTAGGGCCTAAGTACTTAAGCCAAGAAAAGACAGACAAGTGAAAGAGGGAGAATGTAGAGAATGTTGATGGAGTAAATATAGGTCTTAAAAAGATAGAGACAATAACTATGCATGCATAAAAGGATTATGAGCCTATTAAGTCAAGAATTAGTCAAGAGTGTCAAAAAAATTGATCAAGGTACCTATAGGACAAGTAAGATAAGAGTTAAAGAAGGCATTCAAGTCAGGAATCATAGCCAAGATTATGAAATTAGAGGTTGTAGGCATAAGAACTACATCATTTATTGTGATGATACATTTTTACTACTAATTGTTTGTGTGTGTGTGTGTGTGTGTGTGTGTGTGTGTGTGTTTATTTAATTGGTTTATATTTTATCAAATTGGTTATGGTAATGTCATGCTATGATTGCAGGTAAAAACTATGTGACTAAGCTAAGTTTGAGCTTAGAAGACATTGGTAGATAATAATAATAATATCGAGATAGAAAATTATAAACAAGATTAAAAAGTGAATTGCATAGTATATTTCACCACTTTTTTTTCTATTATTTTGTATCATGATTTCAAGTACCGTGCATACTATATTTTTTAGATGAGGCTGTCATTGGATCATGGCCAATTGTGCCTATTTCACATGTGTCTTTATTTATGTCTTTTGATTGAGATTGTGGAGAGATACTTAAGGTTCACTACAATAGTTCCTTGAGATTTTGGGATATATTATCTTTATCTGGCTAAATTATGAGTGATCCCACACTTTGCTTATATCATGCTTTAATGATATTGTGTTTGTTATGTCTGTGACACCATGACATGGTTTCAAGATTTTATGTTGGTTGTTGTGATAATTAAAAGGACCTAAGTTATGTCATTTATAAATTTTAACATTTTATTATTATTTCATGATTGAAAGGAATTATTGACTATGGAAAACATTATAATGAAAAGGGGCCACTTTAGACCTCAATACATCATTATGAGTTGAGATTAATTTTTGTAATACATAATCATGAGATTAAGGTTTTAGATAATTCACGAAAAAATCATTTTATTCAAATCATTTAGTCAATCAACCTAGGAAGTTGATGATGGAATGGTATTTAGAGAGGTTTATGGAGAAAACATAGGGTTTTATCTGTGTGCAAGGGGAAACCATGATGCAAAATGTGTGGAGACTTTACTCAGATATTAATGTGAGAAGTTAGTGGAATGAAAAGGAGATTAAAACTGTCATGTTAAACTATGAGAAGAGAGTGAGACAAGCTATAAATAAGAAGTTAGAAGGAAAATAAAGGGAACATGAAACAATAGGGGATTTATCATTTTTACAAGTTCTATATTAAATGCTTGTATGTGGGTTTTGCTTATTTAGTAGAGAGAATGTCATAGAAATATGAGGGGTTGAGAAAGTTTCAAAAAGGACATCATTCTTCCATAGCTTCTCAATGATTTTGTAAGTAGTTTTAATTTCTTAACTTCTATAATAAGTATGAATGCTTTCAAAAGGGAAGGTCATTGTTGTTGTGTAAAATCTATGTTGTGTTAATAAATGGAAAGTTTTATTTGAATTATTAGACTATCAAAGAATGTGAGTTGTGAGTTTAATCTATTTTGAGAATTTATTGTTGAGTATTCTAAATAAGTCATTATTTTTGTGGTTTTGCTCCTTTGACATTATATTTTTGATGATTTTGAGTTATACTTCCCTTTTAAGAGTTTCATCTTCCTTTTTAAATTGACTTTTGTTATTTTGATTTTGTTTTCACTTTGGTAGTTATTGTTGTCATTTGGGAAGTTTTACCTCTATTCTAAGAAAGTATGTTGGTAGTGTTGGTTTACTTTTTTTATTAGTGTTGTTTAAATTTTGGGGTTGCATCTTTTTTATATTCATTTCCATTAGGAACGGTAACTTGTGTTTATTTTAGTTCATAATCTTTTGGTGGATTGTAGTGTACTTGACCTTACTTTCAAGAAATGGTTTGTTTTTCATTCACTTGGATGATATTGGATTTGTCTAACACAATCAATTGACCCCAAATTGATGTTTGGGGAGGGTATGACTATTAGGATACCACCATATGGATGGGATCAGTTTTACCATTATTTTAACTTTTAAGATTTCAAGGTTTCTTACAATTGATTTATGATTTCTTGAGGTGGATTTTCAAGTCATGTCGAGAATATATGAGGCACGAATGTATCTTACAGATTCTTAGTGTTATATATTTTATTTTGAAGGAAACTTATTGTAAATGAGTTGGATATTTTACTTGTGATTTTTGATTAAAAAATCATGATGTATTATGATACATGTTTAGTATCATACATAGTTTTTATTCATTGGGAATTGTTTCATGTATGCTCTTTACCTTTTTATTTATTTTTAAAGTATATGTATATATTTGATTGAGGTTTGATAAGGATTTGTAATCAATCTTATCACCCTTTGAAGTCTTGTATGAATGAGTGCATAGTATGAATTTATCTGATTCAATTTAATTTTGCATTAAAATTTAGTCTTGTAGCCTATCAGAAACAAGAATGAATGGCTATAAGATGTATAAAATTATACTATTTAAATTATTCAGAGATGTAGATGACTGATTCAAACTCAACCTTTTATTTTATTGATTTTATTTTTAAGACGTATTCAAAGGAGAAAACACTGTTGTTTATTTGATATATAATTTTTTGTCAAATGAAGTATGAGGAAATATAGGTTTGGTTTTAAGCCAAATATGAGTCATGCCTTTCAAGATTAAATTGGTTGAGTTCTTTACTAGTTCTGACTATGTATCCTATGATTAACTATTTTGTTTGTGAATTGATACTCTACAAATATTTCATTTGATTGATTATTTAACATTATTATAAATAGACTAAGTATTCAATTTTGTACATTGGTCTATGATGGATTATGTTTGCATAGTCTTGTAGGTTATTTTATCTCTTGAAAATAACTTTATTTTAAGGTGAGTTATGATTCATTTATATAGAATTAATTACTTTCACTTAGTTTTATATAAGTGAATTTAAAATGGTCATCTGGGTGGATTTTTAGATTGGTAAGAGGTTGGTTTTATACTCTATACAACTCATCTCTTTTTCATGTTTTTAGAATTTCCTTAAATGGATAATGTCTACCAATTGAGATGACACTAATATGGGGTTTAAAATATCTTGAAGGCTATTTAGTTAAGAACCTTAACTTGATTAGATGGGAAAATATGTTTTTGAAGTGATTAAATTTTGATTCTGGTGGAAATATTGTAAGTTTCATTAATTTTAGCAATTAGGGGAAATCTTGGGTAATACTATTGTTTGTGTTGTCGCAAGAAAAATTTTAAGTTAGACTTCACATTGTTGATAATGGAGATGTGTTTTTGAATAATGATAAGATAAAGTAAAATTAAATAGTAATTTTTTTTGTCAACTATGCATATTTAAATGACTTGAGGTCTATAAGGAATGCATTTTTAGAATTGGGTTTCATGTTTGTGATTACAAATGTCCTTATGGTGTAGTTAAATAAATTGGATTATCTTTAATAAGTAGAGAATTTGTATATCTTATTTTACCAATAATGCAATCAAGACATCCAAAATGGAAAGCAAGGAAAGTGGGGGAAAAGTGGCAGAAGACCCTTAGCATTTTGAATTTTGTTTGAGTGGGAAAACTAGAATGTCTCTGAAGACACTAGTGCAAAGGCATGACATAGTAATCTAAGTAACAATGTCTGCTTGGAAGTCAATGCTACTCCACATGACTCTTATCATGGGAATTCCATGGTGGATAAAGGCCTAAAAGAATCAGATATTCCCTTGGTTTTGATTTATAATTTAGACAAATAATAGGTTACAAATGGATCATGTTCTTCTAATGTGCCCCCATTATCTTAGAATGGATAGAGCAAAAGGTAAAATTTTGGTGGGCCACAAACTGTCAGACCTCCAAATATTCTTGGCTATCAAAAATAATGAGGTTTGTGTTATTGTTCCAGTAGACACCTAAATTTAAATTAGTGTCAAAATACACCTAAATATATTTAATAATTATTCTTAAATTAATAAATAACATTTCCTGCCAAAATAAAATAATTGAATAATTCAACATATTGAATAAGTCAATTTTGAACCTTTAAATCCTTATTTTAAATATTAAAATCCAAAATTTCCACCTATTCATACATTTCCCACCTTTTTCTCCCTCATCCCAAATAAATCCATAAAGTTCTCCACCTCTTATGACTCCTCCCTTGAGTTGTCAAGAAAATTTACTAAGTTAGCTAACCAACCCCACTCTTTTCTCAACCAGGTTAAAAAAGGTCTCCATCCTCATGGGTAAGGACTCATCCTCCACCATTGATCATTTGGATCATTGAAAAAGTCCAAATGATCCTCCACCATTGATCCTTTTCCAAGCATCTATAAATAAGCTTGTAGATCTTCATTTTTAATCATCCTTTGCAATCACAAACCTTGAAATCATAATCATACTCATAATCACAATCATATCTTTTGGAATCACAAGATCTTGAGCTCTTTCAAATCAAAGTGAATAAAATTCATCCTTTTACACCAAAATGCTACCCATTCTCTCTTTGCATTGGAGGAGTGATCACCACACATTTGAAAGAAAAAATTGGATACACATCATAATGGAAAAATATTGTATTCAAACTATGAAGTTTTGATTGTTATTTTCTTTATTTTTTACTCTAACTTAGTTGAATTTTATCTTAGATTAGGATTAATTTACTTTCTTTACATATATAAATTTTAGTTCATACATGTTTAACACACCTGATGGGATTTTACCCATGTCTTTTTAATCTTCTTATCATCTTCTTTTGTACTTAGATATCATTTATCTTCTAGTTTTTGTTGTTTATTCTTGCATTTTGTAGTTGATGTTGCTTCTTTTAGTGCTAGTATGGACTATAGGTTGTTGTCACTAGTTTTCTATTTGACTGTGTACATTTTCCTGTGTAACAGTGAATTTGGAGGCTTTAACAACAAAATTATGGGACTTAACAGTGAAATTATGTTTTTATATTGATTTTTTTGTGTTTTATATTATCTTTTTAGGTTAACAACATTTTCATTTGGAAATAGTTTTTTTGTTATCAAATAATGAAATCATTCTTTCTATAGCCAAATCATTTCACCTTGTAGCAAAATCATAATTTCCCATAGCGAAATCACTTTTGTGTGCAGTGATTTCATCTTATCTCATAGTGAATTCATCCCTATTGATATCAAATTCATTGGTTCTCACATCAAAATCATTACTTTGTACAGTGAAATTATTCAGTAAGCATGGATTTTTCCTATTTTTTATTTTCCATTCCCTGTGTTTTTTTTGCATTGCCATTTTTCAATTTCATTTTTTTGACTTGACTATGTAACAACATTTTTGTAATAGAGACATGTTTTTTGGTTTTTTTAATCTTATTTGTTGTAGGCTATCTCATTTTCCATCCAAAGCAAACATTCTAACATCTAGTCTGCAAGATATTTTCTAAAGAGGATTAGCAAAGAATCAATATAAAAGCCAATTTTTCTTATTGCTAACATTCTTGTTTTTATTTTTCAAAATTCTTAGTAATTAAATCACTTCTATTTTAGTATCTTTGTTTGTGGTTATGAAATTCACGTATGTTCTTTCCTTGGCATTGTATTGGTAATGATACTTAGAAATCAAAAATGTTTTCATAATTTATCTATGTTACCCAAGTGATATCCGTGTATGTTATTTCCTCGGCATTACACTGGTGATGAAACTTAGAAATAAAAAATGGGTATCTATTTTTTTTCTTAGAGGCTCTATTGATTATGGATTTCACCACCACGTAGTAGGCCAAACCCTATTTATTGATAGGGTATATAAATTGAGACCCATCTATTTTAATTACCTAAATAGTTATGTGTTTTAAACACACCATGATGTGAAGGGATTTCATGCTCCAATACCTAGGGTTTCAATAGTTGACTAAAGATCTGATATTGTTGATTGCCAACACACTAAGACCTTTATGGCTATGTTGGGAACTTTTTGACAAGACCCAATAATGTGCATCTACTCTATCGATTTATTCCATGATTTATTCCCCCTAGATAAGATTGTATAAACTTTCATCCTAGGGTAACCTTTTTACCAATCAACTTTAGTGCATCAGTTAGCAGTTAGAGTCAAGAAATAACTTTCCACACACCCTCAAAACTAGACTCAATGGGCCATGGGAATGATAGGATCCTTCATGGTTAGTGATTTTAAATATTAGGTCACAACTGAGAGCATGGATGAGTAAGTGACAATAGAAGGCCTAATAGTTGTTCACAATCCTTCATACTAGTTTTCACCTTTTATGTAAAAATTTCATGATTGTTTAGAATAGAAATTTATTTTTTATTTCCTTGTGTTTGTCACATGCTACAAAATCCTAATTTTTAAACCAATTCTTTTGAGTTTAAATGTTATCCTAAAAATCATAGCTTTCTCTATAAAAGCTCAAAAGCATTCAGGTAGCAATCAAAAATTTAGTTACTTTGGCATTTTGTTTTGCTAGAGTCTAATTTCAAGTCTTTTTTGAGTCAAGCCTTTCCTTAGTAGTGTCATCGACTGAAATAAGTATGGCTATGTGGAACCATCCCTTAAATAATTTGATCATAAATCCAAATCCAAATAATCCATGTTTTAACTTAGGATTCTATCCAACCAATTTTGATTCAAACACATATTTGAATCAATATCAAACCAATCATCCAACAAATCCAAATCCCAATTTGTATATGTATTCACCCCCATCCATCAATCAATCAAATCCAAACTTGAATAGTCATTCAAGTTTTCCAACCAATCAATTCAACCCAAACCACAACCAAGTAATTTCAAAGTTAAATGCTTATTCATGTTTACATATAGATCAACATCCAAATTTTAATTTAGGGACAACATCAAATCAGTTTTTTAGCTTTGATTGTCAAAATTACTTAAATTATTTCAAATCCTAAACCTATCAAAACCAACCTTTTGAAATTCATCAAAATCAACCATTTGGTTCTACATCCATCTCATTCCCAAAATTGAACCAAACTACATCAAATTCACATTTGTTCACAAACCTAGAAAATTCAAGTCCATCAACCTTCACAAATCCATCCTTCCAAGATCAAGCTACCTCTCTAGCTAGGGAATCCCAAAACATTCCACATCAGCATCACCTTACCACTAGTAAACATATTTTTAAAAATTAACCAAATCTCCCCTCCACTAGTTATAGCCTTGATTCTAACATCCCCTATCACACTAACAAAGGGAATCCAATTCTAGCAATTCTACCATCTAGTGTCATTGCACCCCAAAATCTACAACAACTTCAAAAATTCCAACCTATCAAAACCATTACCATGCCTATCAATAAAAAATTCACTCCTTTAGGGGAACCTTATGATGTATTCTTTTGAAAATTGGTCAATGTAAACTTAGTCATATATCCAAACACCAAATACTTTGAGCCAAATGTCCCAAACCCTGAGTGTTATAGACCTAATGAATATTATGATTATCAAAAAATTGAAGGTTATTCTATAAACCATTATACAAGACTAAAGCATTATATTTAAGATTTGGTTAACAAAGGGTACACCTAGGTGGAACCAAGTGTATTCACATCTAAAAATCATAGCTTGGAGATATGCCAAGATGTCTTTCTTAAGCCTAGTCAAGCCACACAACTTCCAAGTCAAGGTCATAACCTTCCATTTATTGTTTAAGATCCCATTTTTGACACATCCATTTTTTACCAATCCATAGTCCATCAACCTACCTTTGATAACCATGGTTTAACATCCATTTTTAATGAAGAGCTCATCTTTACTGAAGATCTTATCTTCGACCAAAAGCCTATCTTTGATCAAGATCCTATATTTGATCAAGATCCCATTTTTGACAAAGATCCCATTTCTGACCAATACCCTATCTTGGATAAAACCTCCTTCAACCAACATAGCCTTTTACCCATTGGCCAAACACCCAAACCCTTATCACCTATTGAATCTCTCATCATCCCACAATACTCACCCCAAGTGATAAAGGTACTTATTGATAAAGTAATCCATGAGCAAGTAATTATCAAACCCATCCATTTTGAAGTAAATGCTAGACCCCATAGCATTAGCTATAAACCATTTGAAAGTCAATGTATATATGTTAGTGATAATTTTGTGGTTTCTAAAGGAACTTTATCTATAATGAAAACATGATTCATTCATAGTTTCTATGAGGACCATACTACCAAACTCCTTTCATCAACCTCACCAGTCCTACCTTCCATCTTGTAAGCTAGTATCCTGCACCTTCTGATTGGGACCAATGGTCTTACTAATAGTTAACTTCCTTCCATGATAATAAAATAATCACAGACTTCCTAGTTGGTCTCCTACTAGAAGAGCATTAAAAAATATCTGCATATTCTAAGAAACAACAAGTGTACCTCGATCAAAATGAATCCTAAAATCCAAATATAAAATCCACAATCCATAGTGAAAACCTCTTTGAGGCATTATTAAATGATCAAAACAAAAAAATTAGTCAAATTCCAAATCAAAATATAGATAATCAAAAATATGAGTCCCTTAGTGAAAACCTCTTTGAGGCACTATTGGACAATCATAATCTAAATCCCAATCAAAACAATCAAGAAGAATACATTGGTGAAATTTTTTCTAAAGTAGTAATGGATGAGAAAATTAATATATCCTCTACATTATCACATTTGGAGGATGGATCCCCATAAAAAATTAAAAACATCATTGAAGAAGCATTGAATTCCCAAAACATCCAACTTGCAGTTAATCATAGTCTTGATAAATGTGAGATTGTTGGTCTCATTCACCCTTTATATCATGAACCATATACTCATCTCAAATATAATTCCATCCATATAAATCCTTTATGTATTAAAAAAAACCCCTTCATCTAACATACTTTCCACTTCACCTTGTCTGGAAACACCCTCTATTGTAGGGGCTATGACTATATCCTAGTAAATTTAGAAGAAGGCAACTTAGAAAATAATGAAGTTAATGAAGAAATATCTAGAGTGAATACCTAAGTATCAATATTGGTAAGCATTATACATCTTGAACCCTTTTATAATTTAGATTCCAAAAAATTACAAAAAAAGTAAACACAAAAAAAGAGAGAAAGAGAAATAAATTCTTCCAAATGTCAAAACCATTTATATGGTACATTGGGAAAGTACCATGATGAAAGCTGATTTTCAGCATCATGCATAAAATAAGATGTTGTCTACAAGTACCCTACATTTTGGGGCGAGCTCATTCCATTTCAATCCTATGCATTCTAAATCATCCCTCCATCCTTACCCATCCTACAACTTTTTTAATCCCATCATTTACCATCATATGCTTACCCTAAACCATCCTTACTTATCCTAAATTATCCTAAAGCATATTGAAACCCATACAATCCTTGCCATCATAAAACCATCTTTGTTCCCATTATTAATTTTGATAAGGAATTGGAAACATCTTGAGACATGTTCTTAGAAACATCTTGGTGTATCATTGCAAAGTTATTTTGATGACTAGACACTTGGTTCTTACAGCATGTGTTACCTAGAGTTATCATCTTATTTCCAATCCATTCATATTAATCCATACTCCATATATTATGTATTCCTTCCATCCCCTACCACTTACTCTTCAGTTCTATAATATGGTTTTCCCTTTGCTGGTATTCCTTATATATACACCTATAAATCCAAAAAAAACCAAAAATGTTACAACCTCCAAAAAAATCTAAAACATTAGAAAATACAAAAAAATACAAAAATAGAATCCAATCAACACTAAAAAAAATACCTTGTCTTTAGTTAAATGCCCTAGTCATCCCTTATATGGATTACTCATCGGACAGTTCAACATTGTTAAAAATTTCATATGCCAAAGGATTCTAATCTAGTCAAGGATATCCAAAAAATAGTCATTTGATTATTTGTTTTATTCATTTACTTATCTATTTGTATAGTCATTTACTTTATTTTTCATCATGGGTGTTTTCTTACTTTCACAATGTTTGTTTACTTCTATGTTTATTTTACTTACATCATTTTCAATATTGTAAACATATCTTCTTATCTTATCTTTATTATTGTTTCTTGTGTTTAGATCAATATGCACATTACTAATGGTGTTATTATGATCTTCCATATCATAATACATTAAGTTTTATCCTTTTGAATCTATTAATATTTATGCATATCACATGATAGTCATCATGGTTTTTCTATACCATTGGTTCATATTATCATATGTAATATAAAAAATTAGGTTGCTCAACTCTTACTCGGTTGGAATTATTATTGGAAATACAATGCAAAGAACAAAATAACCATAAGTTAGATATTGAACCATCTCACATTCTCAAATAAACCATTTGTGTGTCATCTCTCTTCCATAAATCTTTATCTCATCCATGTTGTCAAATCATTTCATCCATCATCATTAATCCATGTAGTCACTTCATTTATTTTTTGATGGTTGCATATTAATCATCCACAATCATTTTCTAATCTTTACATTCAATATCCCATTCATGTCAATTGGGACTGAAAAAATCACAACATCCATCCTTCCTCCATCATTCAATCATAATGTGAAATCATTAACTTAAGTATGTTAATAACATCCATAGGTTAATATTACATTACATCATCACATCTCTTTTTGGATTGGGAGAACTACATCTATCCTGATATCCCCATTCAAAAAAAAATCATGATGGATTATGTAGGCAATGCTTAGAGACAAAGGGTCTATAGGGTCAATTCAGCCACCATCATCTATTCAAATGATTTCATCCACATTTTCTACTATCATTTAATCAAAGTGTTATATCTCCTTATCAATGCTTGCAAATATCAATTTTATAAATCTTTATCATAAATTGGATGATCTAATTTTTTTTATTTTATGGCTTGTGGCTTACCATCATTGGGGTATATCATTCCCACATCCACTTTTGAGACCCCTAAGTCCATGTGTAATCTAAGCATGCAATCTATAAAGTGGGAAATGTACTTTTTCCAATATATTGTCTAACATTTAACAACTAGGGGTAAACAGTTTTATGCATACCCTCTACAATTTTGTAAACATTAGTATTGAGACAAGTATTTGTATTATTAATGATAGTTTTCTCATTTCCACCCCTCGTTTAAATCATTCTTCATACATTTTTTTTTCAAATTAATTTATTCTAAATTTGTTTTCAAAATATTGCAATAATCTCTCGACATGAAATCCACACAATCATTTACAAATTCAATATATATTTTTTATTTATAGATTCACAATTTATTATTGCTAGGATATATCATTCCCATACCATCTCAATTCACCCCTGTGTCATTAGTAAACAAAAATAAACATGTAATCTATGAATGGTTAATATATTATTTTTCAAATTCATACTCTAAGTTTAAATTAACTAGGGGTAACCATTTTACATCACCAATATCTTGTAAATTTGGCATCGATACAGACATAAGTTGATTTATTGTTCCTCCACATCATTTTAAATATTTCTTATTTTCATCAAATTCAATTGTTTATCCATGTTAACTAATAAACCCTCGAGGGGGCATCATCACACTCATTTTCATTCATTTGGGAATTTTTTTCCTTTTCTGTTATCAACACTCTACTTTTACTATTCTTTGAACTAGTATTGCTTCACAACACTATTTCAAAGAGGGACAAATGTAGACACTTAAATTTCAATTAGTGTCAAAATGCACCTAAATATATTTAATAATTTTTCTTAATTAATAAATAACATTTCCTCCCAAAATAAAATAATTGAATAATTCAACGTATTGAATAAGTCAATTATGCACCTTTAAATCCTTATTTTGAATGTTAAAATATATATTTTATACCTATTCATACCTCCCCCACATTTTTATCCCTCATCCCAACCACATCCACAAATTTATCGACATCTTATGAATCCTCCCGTAGGTTGTCAAGAAAATTGACTAAGTCTTGTTGAATCAACTAATTAACCCCACTCTTTTCTCAACCAATTTAAAAATGTCTCCATATTCATGGGTGAGGACTCATCCTCCACCATTGATCATTTGAAGAATTTAAAAATTACAAATGATCCTCCACCATTGGATCCTTTTACAAAAATTTATAAATAAGATTGCAAATATCCATTTTCAATCATCCTTTGCAATCACAAATCTTGAAATCACAATTATACTCACAATAGTAATCATATCTTTTAGAATCATAAGATCTTGAGCTCCTATCAATAAAAGTGAATAAAATTCAGATTTTTGCACCATAACATTTCCTTTTATCTCTTTTCATAGAAGGAGTGAGCACCACATAGTTGAAAGAGAAAATCAGATACACATCACAATGGAGAAATTTTATATTCAAACTATGAAGTTTTGATTGTTATTTTATTTATTTGTTACTCTAGCTTAGTTTGATTTTAGCTTATATTAAGATCAATTTACTTTATTTTCATATCTAAATTTTATTTCACACAATTCCCAATCCTATGGTGGAATTGGCTGATGTGGAATTGGCAAAATCTATTTTGGCTAAGGTAAACAGTTTATGACCAAATATAGATTCCTTTTGTATTTAGTTTGACTTAAAATGGAAACCCAAAGGACACTTGGAGGTGGTCACCTTAGCCATAGGATTTTTTTGATTAATTTTTATTTACAAGAATAATATATTAAGGTCATTTTTGAAGGGCCTTAGTTCATGGGCAAATTGAGTGTTTCCATTAGGAGGTGGAAGGTTGATTCGAATCCTAGCAGTACAACCATGGATGACATCTCAATGTGGGTCCTTCTCCAAAAATTTCCCCTAGAATACTGGTACCTAGAAGTCATTTTAGGGATCACCATAGCTCTATGATATCCCATTGTTATTGATTTGGTCACCCTTTCTCATCAAAGGATGCTTTCAGCTCAGGTTCACTTCTTCTTGCTGGTAGACAAACCACTTCTCCATAAGATCAAAATCAAGTCCAAATATGGATAATAGACACAATAAATTATGTATGAGAACAAATTTATTATTTTTCTACACTATAACATCTTGAGTCATATGCAGGATTATTTGAATAAAAATTAGGTGTTAATAACTCCCAAGCAAGCATGGACCCAAAAAGTTACTCCACAGTCAGAATGGAAGGCTAATCCACCTTTGAAGATTAGAACACCTATAACTTCACCAAGTGTTCCTCTTTTATGAGACCTGATAGTTATTTCTTTTAAAAACTCTTTTTCTCTACTTGTTTTATTAATGGCATCTGATCCCTAGGGTGACCTAGTCCCTCTACCAACGGGTCTTCTTAATTCCCCCTAGTGATTTTTCACTCTCCTAAACCCACCCCACCAATATAAATGGTGGTAATAACTCCCATAAGTGTCCCCATATATCCCTATTCTTTGAATATTAAGCCTTGTTAACCCTAAGGTGGAACCCCTTCTCACCCCCTCCAAACCCAATCCCAAGTTTAATTCCCCCTCCCTTAAGAGGGTCCTTGGAGCTTCTCCTCCTCCCCTTTCCCCTTAATATTCCATTAACATTTCCCCTATTCTCCCTCACCTAATATCACCCATGTTGGATCATCCTTTGGGTTTGGATCGACATTTGAAACATATAACTTCTCAAAGATAACCAAGGCTTTAGCTCATAAAAGTCCACTTTTTTCCACCTTGAACAATGAAAATAGGCCTCACTCAAAGGATGCCCTAATATCTTCCCCTCTTAAGCTCTCAAAGCCCCCCAAAGACAAGGGACAATGTTATTCGAGTAAATCACCAACCCTAAATGAAATTTAAGATGATGGATTCACTACACTTTCCAAGAATAGAAAAGAGAGAAAGAAAGTTAATATTGGTGTCATTCCAAAACTAGTAGGTAGATCTCCCTGAATGGTTACACAAAATATTAAAACAACAAAAGAAATTGCAAAGGGTTCCCAGTAGACCCTCAAAATAACTAGGGATAATAAATAAATATTCTTACATGGAATGTTAGAGGGTTAAATAATCCCAAAAAGTAGAAGACTCTTTGCAATCTCAGGAAAAGAATTTACCCAACCATCTTACTTGTCTAAGAAACCAAAATGTCTAAAAATTCTATAATTTTATGTGTTGAAGAAGTCTAGAGGAAGGAAAGTGTAGTTGTCTCTGATTTAAGGGATCCTCAAGGGGTTTTGTAGTATTTTAGAATACAAAAATCATAGAAGGCATTCTTCTTTAGAAAACCAATGATCAAGTTTCTATTCTATTCAGAGACTTAGATAACAAAGAGGAATGGATTTTATCCAATATTTATGCCCCAAACTCTAAAAATACATAAAATAGACTATGGGAGGATCTCATTTCATTACAAATGTCCTATGATAGATGGAATTGGATTGTAGCTAGTGATTTTAATACCCCATTTACTTTGCGGGGAAAAGGGGGGACTAATAGACCTCACTAAAAACATGCTAGAGTTTATTGATTTCATCTCAAGAGTGAGCCTAGTTGATGTGGACCTAAAAGGAAATCCATTCACTTGGTCTAATAGGAGGATGAGAGATAATCTGATTCAAGTCCACCTTAATAGAGTCCTAAACTCCTTAAATTGGGACATCCAATTCACCAACAGCCTCTCCTCTTTACCTAGAATTGATTCTGACCATAATCCCCTAATTTTTGAAACCAAAGAATATTCCTTTTAGATTTGAAAGCATGTGGCTACACCACCTAAAATTGATCAAAACTCTAAAAGAATGGTGGAAAGAACCCTTATTGGGTATTGATATGTATATCTTGGACAAAAAACTAAACTTCCTTAAAGTAAAGCTAAAAAAATGGAACAAGAAAGTTTTTGGTGACATTTTTATACAAAAAAAGACTTTGGATGAGGAATTAATGATAATTGAATAAATTTTAGGCTTGGAAGGTAACAATGAATAGATCTACCAAAAGGAAAAATAAATTTTGTGCCAACTCCATAACTTATAGGTAAGGGAAAAGTCTTACTAGTGATAAAAATCTAGGTGCACGTGGCTGAAAGAAGGGGACATAAATACCAAGTTCTCCTATCATTCAGTGACTAGACACAAGAACATGAACAAAATAACATAAATGGAAATTGGTAATGGCAATATCATCAAAGAATATGAGGAGATTTCCTACCATACAATCAATTTCTTCAAAAATTTACTTATGAAATAAGGATCCCCAGATGAACAACTGGTTGACAGTACTTTGAATAATTTCATTAAGGTCATTTTTGATTTTGATAATGTTATATTAACCAAAACCCCATTGTCATAAGAGATAAAAAAATGCTGTGTTTGTGATGGCAGGCTTCAAGGCCCCTCGTCTTGATGGCTTCACCCTTTCTTCTTTTAAAAGTTTAGAGATGTTATCCACATTGAAGTTGAGGTAGAAGTGAGTGAGTTATTCCAATCTAAAACTATTCTAAGATAAATAAACAATACTTTTTTGGTCCTTATTCTAAAAAATCCAAGAGCAAACAATCTACAAGATTTTCATCCAATCAACCTATGTAATACAACTTACAAAATTTGCTCAACCATCTTGGTAAAAATAATGCAACACCTTCTAGATAAAGTTATTGAGGAACAATAGGGTGAATTCATGGATAGGAGATAAATAATAGATATAATTATCTTGGTGCATGAATCCATCCACTCTATCTCTAAATCCCTAAGATAAGGTATGTTTTTTAAGTTGGGCATGGACAAATCATATGATTGAGTTTTCTAGAATTTTTTAATGGAAATCCTTAAGAAATTAGGATTCAACTATGACTTGAGGAAAACCATATAGAACTGCATTGCCACACCCAAATTTTCTATAGCTTTGAATGGAGTCCCCAAAGGCTTTTTCTTGGCTTTTAGAGGTCTAATATAGGGGGACCCTCTCTCCCCTTATCTTTTAATTATAATGGTAGAAACATTGGGGAGAATTTTGTTGAAGGCCCATGCACAAGGTCTAATCAAAGGTATCTTAGTAGTGTTTAACACTAAACTGGTCACCCATGAATAATTTTTAGATGACATGATCATCTTAGGAGAGGCTTCGATGGAGGAATCTAAACAATTGAAATCCATTCTCTAAAACTATGAATCCATTATAACTAGTGCATAAACTTCCATAAGAGTTACCTTTTATTTATTAGAAGAAAAATGACTAAGAGTAGGGGGTGAATCAGTCTTAAAAACTTACTTATCAACTTCACTTAAGAAATCATGAACTAATCAAACAAGCATATAGATGTAGTAAGAATAAACATCAATCCAGAAGAGCATGAAACATAATAATACAACACATATATGGGAAACCATCAAGGGGAAGAAAACACACTGATATATACAAATTTACTATAGTCCTATAAGACAAACACAAATTCTAGGGAAGCACCAACTTCATATGGAGTACCAACACCAACTAGCTAAGTACCAACTCAGCTAGGCTTTAATAAGAACCCACTTGCAAGGAGGCAACAACCCCCTAGATGACTCAAAACCAACTTATCCACATAAAAATCTTGATCACCTTTAAAAAAAAAAATTTATCACACAACAGATGATAATATCCTTCTTCAACTCTTCTCTCTCTTCTATCCCTCTCAAACTACCTTCTAGGCTTCTACGCTTAACTAGTCCCTTACTTGACTTGATTAGGTCATATGACCTTGATTTTCATGAATATAAACTCTCTTAAATATTCATCATAGATCCTATATACTCCTCTAATGGTCTACAATACCTTCTTCTACTCTATAATATGTTATTATATTCTCTTGCTCTCTTAACTCATATATAGGCCTAAAACTACCTTGTATTTATACAAGCCTCTTGTTCATATCTTTATTGGTGGAAAAACAAATTTACCCTCTTAGTTCAGCCATGAAATTAATATTATTACATATAATAAAAAATTATCAAATTTTATTTTATTCCCTTTAGATTTGACCTACCTCATTTAGGCCTTATCTCATCTTTAGGTCTCATGATGTCATAATCCCATTGGATCTACTTAGGACACGTTACACTTTTCCTTCCTTAAAACACATAAAATTATAGGAAAACATCATATTACACTTAAAAATACCCATGATAAACTCATCTAGGATTCATAATACTTTTTAGCTTCAACCACCACTTGAAGCACACCATTATCACTATTCACAATTAAGCATGTGCATACCCAAAAAAATTATCTTAAAATACTAAAGATAATTGAAAAATTCTCAAAAAAACCATGGATATAAATCAAATATACATAATATAAATTACCTTAGGGTAATCATCATATTATATATACTTCACAACTCAGTGCAAAAGGACTCAAACCCTTCTCTGTAAAATACCCATTCTCAACTGCCAACTAGCCTCAAAACATAATCATGGAAACTTTAAATTATAACACCTAAAAGAACATAATTAATATATTATAATTCATGAAAATTATCCTAAAAAATCCTTATAATAACCTCCAATAAAATTATCATGATATCTATTGGCAATTATTGGTCTTGCAGACCAATTTGTTGTCTTTAGTATACACGATCAAACCTGAATCAGTCAACCTCTTTTGGCTACAACTTTTCAATCAATTTTACTGAATCTAAAAAATTATAAAAAGCATGTATAGAACATACATTTCCAAAATAACAACATCATGTGCATTATAAACTTTAAAACAAGGCATAAAGCCTCAAACTCATCATTGAACTTGCTTACCCAAAACGGTTAGTTTACCTTAAAGACTAGTCATGGTGATTTTAACCTTCAACACCTATATGACCATTTATATATAATAATAATTCATGTGTATGATCCTATGATATAATTATACCATTATTAGATAGACATATAACATGGTCAAATGGAAATATTGGTCTTGCAGACCAATCTCATAACCTTATACCTTCACTATCTCATTTGTATTGAATAGGTCAAATTATGAGCAACATTTTCATCATATACAATGATCTCTAAAAATAGTATCCAGCATGATAATCTATTATTGGTCTTGAAAAATTCCTCAATTCACTTGGATTCATCCCTAATCTATGATAACACATCCCTAAACACCTTCTCACTTCTACCTAGGTTTCTCACTATTTGCACTATTAGGCCCGTTAGTGATAGGTTATCTTGGATGACTGGTTTATCACACTTGAGGGATATAACCTATCCATAAACCACATGGACAAAAAATATAAGTCTCAAAATTTGTCCTTCATTCATTTAGTAACTTTGACTTGTTTAACTCTGACTACTATAGAAAATCTTTGAGAAATAAGGCCTTTCCTATCGGTTCCACTCACTCACATTACAAACCAATCACACCTAGAGATTCCTGGGAGAGTTTAATAAAAACTCTAATCACTTAAATATCCATACCAATCCATTATGATCACTTTATAATAACTCCTTTCACATTAGGTCATTGTTAGGGTTTTAGAGAGGGTTAGCATTATTTCTGGTGTTAACAATTGTTCATAAAGGATTATCCCTAATTTCTAAAACTAATGCCTATATATATTATCTATGACCCTTAAATATCTCAATTTCCCATGCAAATGTTACACATTCCAATGAACGCTTGAAAGTCCTTCTCAGGTTGAGAACCCTCTATTTTGTGCACTTGAGAGACCTCAAAACACTTTTTCATTCCTTTTCTTGCAAACCATGAATTCAAAATTTTTGAAATTTTTTAAAACAACATTTCATACCTTTAATAACACTCAATTATCCATAATATACTTATAAATATAACCTCATACCCTATTAGGCCATGATCTCTCTCTCTCTCTCTTTGCTATCTAGGCATTGACCTACTAGTCACATTAGGTCTTGAAACTAACCTTCTAACCATTTTTTAAGATATAAACACCTCATATAGAAACTCAAAAAACCTCTCTCATGATAAAACACTAATTTAAATCCTTAATAGGCCTTTAAAACACTTCATGACACCTCATTAGGTCAAGTAAGGTCTAGAACTAGTCTAGTTGTAGATGTGGACTTAAGGTCTTACTCATGTAGGCTCAACTTGAAACTCTCATGAGTGCTCTAGTGTTTCATATGCATTCTCAAAAAACCTCTTATGCCTATGGGCATCTATGTCACTAATCCACCATGCTCAAACTATCTCATAAGGTCTCTTCATGTTATGACTAGGCTTCTCAAGCACTTGAAACTTGACAATTAGCCTTGAAACACTCTTTGATGCTTATATACCTTGATCACATGCATTTAATACTCTTTATAAAATATCATACCTATGCACATACCTCTTCATTTTCATCATGCACATGCTCATGATATGACTATGCTTGTTATGGCTAGGTTTCTCAAGACACCTTATACTCAAAACATGCTTACCTTGCCCTGAATCTTGACATCAACCTCAGTAGAATCATTATGTTACCTTAAAATTCTATTTCAATATAAATAAATTAGGTTGCCTTCAAATTATTTCTTGTCACATGGATTCCTTGTCTTATTAGGCACACAAGCTCATGTCTCACAAACAACTCACCATGTATCTTCACCAGATGTACCTTGACATCAAATGACATCAATGACAAAACTTCTCAAAAAAATCCCCCTTTGTCATTGATTGAAAAACATTATTCAATTTTATCACTCTCATTTCCCCTAATCTGATCAAACTCACTTTTTGGAATATCTCCCCCTTTAACATTAATGATAAGGGTCTTCTAAAAACCACCATCTAGAACCACACCTTCTTACAATAAGAGCTCAACACATAAATTATGAAACATTATAGAAACATGCTTCATGCATACCTCCTTCAAATGAACTCAGATTACAAGATTAATTCTTGACACATGTTAAGTACAATCATCAATCTAAATATCTCCCCCTCAAAACAAGCATCCATCATCCTTCTACTAACTTTAAGTGCGTCTCCATGAAGCATAATGGATTCACCCCTTTCCATAGGGAACTAAAACAACACAAGTTTATGAGATTCCCAGATCTCCATGCTCTCATAAGACTTAATATCCTTTAATATCCTATTAGGCTTGATTATCAATATAGGCTTGACCTCTTCATCAACCATTTGATCATTAATATGAGCTAAAAATAGATATTCCTGACTTGATTTCACATTTAACATATGTTATATGACAAAAAATAGTACACTTGATAATGTATACTAATCATGACTCATCCCTACTATCTTTGGTTTTAATACATTCATTTACCTTCTTTCTTGCACTCTACAGGCTTCAAACCTCTTGTTTTGACTTGATGACCTTATAACTCTGTTAGGATAGAATCTTGAAATGTGTCCTACATTATTATAACTATAGCAAACCACATTATACATACCATATGATTGATGTGAATTGTGACTCCTTCCATAATCCCATGAGTACTCATTCAAGGAGGATATTTTACACTCTCTTGCTCTATGACTAAACTGATTACATACAAAATGATAACCATTGAATGAACTATCATACCTCATAGAATTATGTTATTTGATAGTTATTTTCATGTTGACCTTCTTGTCTTCAATATCCTTCTCCTTGACTTGAGCTACCACCTTTTGATCTTCTTTAAAACCAAGACCTGTCTTTTCATTTGTATACTTTTGACTAATCAAGATGTCATCTAGAGCCTTAGTGCTCTTTTCAAACTTCATAAAGGTCCTCATCTTTCTATATTATTGATTCAACTTAAATTTCAAGGATTCCACTTCAATTTCATACCTAGTGCATTTTTTCTCTTTAGCCTTTAGTTTTGCATTAACTATCTCCATATGTGCTTCAATTTGATTGATGATATCATCATACTCCTTGGATGTGTTACTTAATCTCTCCTCAGATAAACCAATATGTTATTCATAGTCCTTAACTAATGATTTTAATTTGTCATTCTTTCTTCTTTGTAATTTGAAATCTTCTAGGGCACTTACCAATTCTACCTCAAGATTTATTCAACTTCTTCATCTAATTCTACATCAACCATAAGGTCTTTCCAATTTGAGAAACCCTCATTATCTGATTGTATGGCCATGAATAAGGTTTCATTATTTTCAGGTTCATGTTCATTACTACCATCATCACTTTTATATGTATTTGAGTCACATCAGATGAGTTTTCTTCCTTGGTATAGAAGCTTTACTTTTTCTAAATGATCCTTTCCTACCTTCATACTTCCTAAAATCTCTCTTGTTCTTGTCAAGCTTGTAGATCTTCTTTTCATCTCCATGATTTTCATCATGTTCTTCATCATGCTCAGTCTTACCCTTGTTAGGACACTTAAATGCAAAGTGACCAGTCTTACCATAGTTGAAACATTTTAAGGGAAACTTACCCTTGTACTTACTTGAGCCAAACCCCAATTTTCTTGAAAACATGGCTATCAATTAATCATCATCAATATTTGAATATTCCTCATCCTTGACTTTCTTGGCTTTTGACTTCTTATCAACTTTGAAATTGTTTTCCTTCTTGGGAGGTTTTCCTTCATTTGTTCTTATCTCATAGGCAATCAAGATGATATGAAGCCCATCCATCTCTAGCTTGTCTATATCTTACATCTCTTCTACTATAAACACCTTACAATCAAAATTAGGAGTTAGTGATCTCAATACTTTTTGAATAACTATAGACTCTTTCACTTCTTTTCCTATTCATCTGATTACATTGATAGATTCATCAACCTTCAATAGGTAAGATGTAATGCTTTCATCTTCATTCATGTTTAGAATTTCAAATTGTCTCTAGTGGGTCTACAACTTGGCCATCTTCACCTTGGTTTCTCCTTCATATATGGTATTCAATTTTTCACATATCTCTTTTTCTAATACATGTTTCATCACCTTCACAAGATCTGCCTCTGATAAGCCACAAATAATGGCATTCATTGCTTTGGAGTTATTTTCATTGGCCTTCTTAGTCATTAAATCAATTGGTGGAATAGGAGGAGAACTATATCCATCTATAACTAACTTCTAGATATATGACCTTGAGACATCAAATATATCTTCATCTTGGCATTCCAAAAGGCATAATTATATCCATTAAATAATAGATCCTTACTGGTAGATAAATAACCTTGAGCTTACTGACTAACCATATTTACTTCTAGGATCTCCTTTAGGATTTTAGAGTTGATTAAAAGGACCAGGATTTGATACTAAATTTTAGAATCAAAATTATTGAGAGGGGGGGTTGAATCATTATTCAAAACTTACTTATCAACTTCACTTAAGAAATCATGAACTAATCAAATAAGCATATAGATCTAGCAAGCATAAACACCAACCCATAAGAGCATGAAACACAATAACACATCACATATATGGGAAAACATAAAAGGTAATAAAACCCATTGATATCTACAAATATATTATATTACCATAATACAAACACCAATTTTATGGAAGCACTAACTTCATATGGATCACTAAGCCCAACTACTAAGCACCAACTCAGCTATGCTTTAGCAAGCACCCACTTGCAAGGAGGAACCAACCCCCTAGATGACTCAACACTAACTCAACCACCTAAAAACTTTGATCACCTTTAAAAAAATTTGTTTCTTATATAATATATGATTATCTCCTTCATTTCTTCTCTCTCTTCTATCTCTCTCAAATTTCCTTCTAGGCTTCTTTGCTTGACTAGTCCCCTCCTTGACTTGATTAGGTCATATGACATTAATTTTCATGCATATAACCTCTATAAAATATTCATTTTATATCCTATATACTCCTTTTATGGTATACAATACCTTATTCTACCCTACAATATGTTATTCTATTCACTTTCTCTCTTAACTCATAAATAGGTCTAAAACTGCCTTGTATTTATACAAGTCTCTTATTCATATCCTTCTTGGTTAACAAAACACCTTTAACCTATTAATTAATCCATGAAATTAATATTATTAATTCTCATATACATGTATAAAATTCTATTTTATTCTCTTTAGGTCTAACCTACCTCATTTACGCCTTATCACATCTTTAAATCTCATGGAGACCTAATCCCATTAGGTCTACTTAGGACACGTTACACTTTTCATTCCATGGAACACATTAAAAAACCTTATATATAATTAAAACATAATATTCCAATAAAATATACCCTTTATAAACTCATCTAGACTTTATAACACTTTTTATCTTTAACTACCACATGAAGCACAACATTAGCATTGTTCACATTTAAGCCTATGCATACCCAAAAAGTTTGTATTGAACTATTAAAGATAAAACACAATTTTTAAAAAACATAAAATATACATGATATACATGACCTTATGGTCATCACTATATTATTTATACTTCACAACTCATGGCAAAAGGACTCAAACCCTTATTTGCAAAATGCTCACTCTGAATTGCTAGCTAGCCTCAAAACATAGTCATGGAAAATTGAACTTATAACACAAAAAATAACAAAATTAATAAATTATAATTCATTAAAATTATTATAAAACATCCTTATAATAACCTCATCATAATCTCTATTGGTAATTATTGGTCTTGTAGACCAATTTGTTGTCTTCAGTATACACAATCAAACCTGAATCAATCAACCTCTATTGGCTACAACATTTCAATAATTTTTAATAATTATCATACCTTATATAAAGTATGGATAGAACATAAATTTCCTCAAAAATAACATAATTTTCATTATAAAATTTAACTCAGGGTATAGATCCTCAAACTCATCATTACCACTTACCTAGAACTGTTAGTTTACCTTGAAGACCAGTCATGGTGATTTTGACCTTAAACACCTATATGACCATTTATAGAGACTCATAATGCATTTGTATGATATTATTTAATAAATAAACCATTATTAGATAGACATATAACATGGTCGAATGTATATATTGGTCTTGCAGACCAATCTCATAACTTTACACCTTCATTGTCTCATCTGTACTGAATAGGTCAACTTATGAGAAACATTTTCATCATATAAAATGATCTCAAAAAACTATATCTAGCATGAAAATGTATTACATATCTCAAAAAATGTCTCCATTCACTTGGATTCATCCCTAATCCATGATAACACATCCCTAAATACCTTCTCACTTATGCCTAGGTTTCTCACTATATACACCATTAGGCCCATTAGCGATAGGTTGTCTTGGATGACCAGTTTAGAACACTTGAGGGATATAACCTATCCATAAACCACCATGTGCACAAAATATAATTCTCAAAAATCTTATTTCACTCATTTAACAAACTTGACTTGGTTAACTCTGACTGCTACAATAAATTTATGAGAAATAAGGACTTCCTTATAGGTTCCACTCACTCACCTAAAAAATAATCAAAACTAGAGATGTTTTGGGGAGTTTAATACAACCTATAATCACTTAAATATCCATAAAAATCCATTATAATCACTTTATAACAATTTATTTCACATCAGGTCATTGTTAGGGTCTCAGATAGGGTTAACACTATTTTTGGTGTTAATGATTGTTCATAAAGGATTGTTCCTTATTTAAAAAAATAATTCTTGAAGATATTAGCTATAAACCTTCCCCATATATCCTTAACATCTAAATTTCCCACTTATAGGTTACACATTCCAATGAATTCTTAAAAGTCCTTAGGTTGAGAACCCTCTATTCTCTACACTCGAGAGATCTCAAAACACTTTTTCATGCCTTTTCTTGCAAACCATGACTTCAAAATTTATGAAAATGTTTAAAACAGCATATATTACCTATTATAACACTCACTTTTCCATAATAACCTTGTAAATAGAGTCTCATACCCTATTAGTCCATGCTCTCTCTCTCTTTATTCTCTAGGCCTTAACCTGCAAGTCACATTAGGTCTTGAAACTGACCTTCTAACCACTATCCAAGATCTAAACACCTCATATAAAAATTAAATAAACCTATATCATTCTCAAAAACTACTTTACATCCTTCATAGGCCTTAACAACACCTTATGGCACCTTATTAAGTCAGGCAGGGTCTAGAACTAATCTAGTTATAGATTTGGACTTAAGATCTTACCCTTATAGGCTCACCTTAAAACTCTCCTAAGTGATCCAGTGTCACATATTCATTATAAAACAACCTAATATATCCTATTATTCTAATATTCATCTATCTCACCAAGATACCATGCTCAAACTATCTCACAAGGTCTCTTCATGTTATGACTAGTGTTATGACTAGGCTTCTCAAGCATTTAAAACTTGACAACTAGCCTTGAAACACTCCTTAATGTTTCTAAACCTTGCTCACATTTATTTCATTATTCGTATATAATACCATACCTCTATATATACCTCTTCATTCTCATCATGCACATGCTAAATATATGACTATGTTTTTTTATGACTAGGGTTCTCAAGGCACCTTGTACTCAAAACATGTTTACCTTAACCTAAATATTGACATCAACCTCAAAATAATCATTAGGTTTTATTCAAATTATCTCTCAATAGAGAGACATTAGGTTTCCTTCAAATTATCTCATCACATGGATTCCTTAGCTCAAAAAGCACACAAGCTCATGTCTCATAGACAACTCACCATGCATCTTCACCAGATGCACCTTGACATCAATGAGATTAACCTTCAAATCAAATGACATCAATGAAAAAAATTCTCAATATTCTTCATCAACACTCCTAAGATCTTGAAAAAATTATTTAAATAATTTTTTAATGTCAATTGAGTCAATTACTGACAACCTATTTGGGCATTCCACTATTTGAAGGTAAAATGGAATCTGATCTCTGGAATATCCTCATCGATAGAATTCAAAAAAAAACTTTTAGGGTGGAAAGGTAATCTTCTTACCTAGGTAGGCAAATTTCAACTAATCAAAGCCTCATTATAGATAATCTTGGTATACTTAATGTTAGTTTGGATTCCTAATAAGGTGGTAATCAAGATAGAACAAATTCAAAAAAAGTTCTTATGGAGGTGTATCGAGGACCACTTCAAGTTTTTCCTAGTTTCCTAGTAAAAACTTGCCTAACTAAAGAAAATGGGGGACTAGGGCTCAAAATAATTAAGTCTATAAACTGAGCCCTCTTGTCAAAAATGGATTGAAAGCTTAATAAGGAATACATATAATGGGATAGAATAGTCAAGGCCAAATACTTGGAAGGATCTGAGGAAGACTGCCTACTCTGAGAAGAAAGCCTAGTCAACAGATTCACCTTCTGGAAGGATATCAAAAATTTAAGGACCTAATACTAAAAGGAATTAAATGAAAAATAAGAAAAGGGGATAAAATCAATTTATGGGAGGATGCTTGGATATCCACTCTCCCCCTCACTTCACAGGGTATTTGGTAAAATTTATGTTTGAGCTTCAAGGAAATATGTGGTACTAAGGTCAGAGATTATTGGGATGAGACTGAGGGATTGAATCTTGGAAATTCCTCTGCATATAAGGATACACTATTGAATAAGCCTAGGAAATTCATAATATCAATTCATCCATCATATAAGTTCACATCCCCGTGTTCTCTGAGGAATATCACTTTTTATGGCCGACTGAAGATAGTGGGTATTATTTAGTCTCCTCTAAACACACTATTGACCTAGAACTAGAAGATGAATGTAACTACTAGAAAGACTTATGTATTAAACACCTATCTCCTAAGGTGAATTTATTCTTTTGGATGTATTTTCAAGACAAGATCCTAAAAATGGATAACTTGGAAAAAAGAGGACTCATTGTACCTAGTTGATGCCCACTATGTAGGGAAGCTGAGGACTTGGTCCATCATTTATTCTTGTCTTGAACATTTAGTTCATGCCTACTCCACTAGATTTTGAACAAATTAAATATCTCATGGGTTAAACTAGACAACATTCTTGATCCATGGGTTAAACTAGACAACATTCTTGATCTCATTAGGAAATGGAAACCTCCTAAGAGCCTTCCATCCATGTCTTTACTTTGGAATTTTGCCCTTCCACACTGGTTCTAGAGTGTTTGGAAATCTTGAAATGATAGTTTACTCTCAAACAAAATATATTGGACAAAAGTGGTCTTTCTCTATCTTTTCCATACTATCTCTAAAAATTGGAGAGACTTCCCCCCATGGAAAAAAAACTAGGATCTATCTTCGAATATTTGATCTTCAAAAAATGGGAGGTAGTATCAAAAATCAGATCTCCTTCTAAAGACTTGGTATGCAAACATGTTAGGTGGAATCCTCCACCTAAAGGTTGGGTTAATCTTAACTTAGATGGGGATTAAAAAGGAAATATAGGCCTTGTATGTAGGGGAGGATCAAAAATGAAGTTATTTTTGGAAAAGATGATGATTCAACCATCATATGCATAGACATTACATCTCAAGCAAAGGCATTTAAAAATCATAACCTACCATCATTCCACTACATGGAGAGTAAATAACAAAGGGTGGGAGAAGTCATGTACTTCAAGTTTATTTCAAGCTATTGGCTCTAAGTCATACCAAGGTTAGGCAAATTCCATCTTTGACTCAATATTTTAGGCTATTGTTAAGATGGGTGGAGATAGGGATAGACTCTAACTAACATCCTATTCAGAGGTTTGAAGTATGAAAAAGGTTTTTAAAAAGATACATAGAGGGGACCTCACCAAATTTATTTTGAGGGCCATTGATCATGATGTTATCTTATTAAAGGAATTTATTATAGTCTAAAACAAGGGCATTTTAGAAGTAAGAGGCATCAAAATATATGTAATAGAAGAGCTAATAGGTGAATCTATAGGGATTTCATGTGAAGGAATAAAATCCTTCAAAGATCAATAAAAAAAACAATAACTCTTTTAGAGGATTTTTTGAACCAATGAGATCATTAAAATGGACAAAAAGGGGTTTCTTTGCTTAGATATTTTGTGTCACTAATGTGAAGTCTACTTGTAGATAATGAAGTATATCACCCTCAAAGGTAATTATCTCTCATTTTTTTCATCACTTCATCTTGTTAAAGCATTTTCAAGGCTTCAAAATTAGCATTCCTTATTTCCTTTTGAAATCCTTGGAGAGTATTGCACTTGCATACCAAATCAATGAAGTCAATCTTGTCATCCACCAGGGCCTCATTCTCTTACAAGTAAAACATGGTGATACCCTTCAAGGTAAGGAGGTCCCATTAAATGGGTCCTCCATTGAGGAGGACTCCCTTGAGGAATATCCTACCTTGGGATCTCACTACCTGATGCCCAGTTTTTCTCATGCTAGCCCTAATTTAAAAATCTTGACCATGGATCCTCCCTTGAAACTCTCTATTTTCAAGCTTAAAACCTTATTCTAGAAGAAGGAAACTTGGTGGAGGTGGTAGGGAAAGTCAATACCCCCCTATTAGAGGTGATTAAAACCAACAAGGATCAATTGGAAAGGTTTAATAATAAACTACATGAGGCAGGGATGTATTTGGTAGGTTTGATCCAGGATTGGATTCCATGAACAAGGAGGTCTCCAAAATGATTCAATCTTTATCTCAAATAGAAAAGGATGAAGGTACCCCTTATAAGTAACTTATCATGGAGGTATAGACTTAATCCCCTACGCTCCCCCAAAAATACCCCACTAAGAAGACCCCTGTGAAGGAACAGCTATGAAAGAGACCTAGAATGATCCTACCTAAAGAGGATGTAAAAGGCCTAAGAAATAGAAATAGGGATATAATCACAAAGAATAAATATGTTGCATAAGAAAAGGAGACAAATGATGTGAAGGTCCTTATAGAAGGATCCCCCCTCTTAGAATAGCTTCTTTATTTAATTTCATTTTTTTTTCTTTGCATGGTTAGTTAGCTATTAGTACTATTTTATTGTTGTGACACAATGAAGGTGTGTCATTTAAACACTAACAATAAGGCATGGTAGAGAAAGGGTGGGGTTTCTTTCAAGAGTGTAGAAAAGGAAAAATTGGCCATTATTCAAATCAAAACAAGGTAGATCTCTCATACTATAGAAGAAAAAAATAAGGCCTAGATATGATAGAATCATAAAACATAGATCCACAACTAAACCTAAGGATGGAAAGTCCAAACGAAATATAAGGAAGTTCAAATAGTTCCCAGAATAATGAAAAATTTTGAATCACTTCAATTAGGGAAAGCAAAAACTTTAAATAAGTTAAAACAACCATTATTAGAAGGTACCAACATATTTCAAGAAGATGAAGGAACTAGGTTTGAGGTTATACAACAAGAAGTTTATGGGAAAATTCAAGAACGTAACATAAATAAACCATTGATTTATAATAAATTTCAAATTCTCAGGCAGGACATAGATGGTGAGGATTATAAAGAATGTGATTTGGATGTATATGACAATGGACAAAATGAAGATGAATCAAAAGAAAGAGTAAAAGAGACTATCAGTGAGGAGAAATTGGGAGAAAAAAAACAACTCTCCAAAGCATAATTCATAGGTTAAGGCTTCATCTTCTAGAGTCACCAGAAGAAGTGCAAAAGGACCAAACATTAGAAGTCCTCTGATGAAAGGTAGACCAACCAAAAAGAATTTATTTCAAAACTTAACTTAGGTGGATATAACAGATGGGCACCAAAAGACATTCCATTTTAAGGGAGAAATAGCCTCCAAATAAGTTAAAATGTTGATTCTTTCCTGGAATATAAGAGGAATGCATAGTGTAGGATAGCAAAAAAAATTTAGAGAGTTTAGAAGGAATAAAAAGCCAATGTTTTGGCCATAAAAGAATCCAAAATTGAAAAAAAATATTTTCAACAACTTAAAAAAGGTTATTAAAAAGAAGTAGAATTAAGTTGTATAAGTCCATCTGGTGCTTCAGGTGGTTTGATCACTTTTTGGGACCCCAAATACCTTATAAGAGACCCTATCCTCAAATCACACAATCACCTAGCTACTCTCTTTATAGATATTAGTGAGAATAATCAATGGATTTTCTCTAATGCATATGCCCCTAATACTAGGTTAGCTTGCAAAAATTATGGTAAAACATCAAAAAAATTAGAAGTAACTATTAATGATTACCTTGGATTTTAGCTAGTGATTTCAACTCACCCCTTCATCTTGGAGATAAAAGGGGGCACTTATGTACACTTGGATAGCATGGATGATTTCGCTTCATTTATTGTTAACCTAGGAGTTCTAGATCTTGAGCTCCATGGTCCAAAATTTACCTGGACAAATTGAAGGCTCAGAAAAAATCTCAATCAAAGTAGATAGAATCTTCATCTCTCTAGAGTGGTTGTAGTAGAAAGACTTTATTCTAAATTCTCTTCTAAAAATTGGGTCGGATCACTCACCCTTGGAACTAACCATTAAAGATCAAAAAACTAAGCTTACTAATCACCCTTTCTGCATGGAACAAATGTGGTTTACCCATCCAAAAATCTAAGATAAAATGATTGAGTGGTGGACTAAAAATAATAAGGGGACAACCATGTTTAACCTAGTGGAAATTTTTAAAAAGATGAAACTTCAATTCATACAATGGAATAGATATGTGTTCGATAATATGTTTGAGAAAAAAAAACTCTAAAATAAGAGTTGATCAAAATTAAAGAGGATTTCAAAAATAAGGGGTATGATATTTAAATTCAAAATAGGGAAACATAATTTTTATGTAACTACCATACTATATCAACTAGAGAAGAATCACTATGAAGGCAAAAATACATAAATATATGACATAAATAAGGAGATAGAAACACAAAAAATTCCATATATCAACTCTCAAGCACAAGAAACACAATGTCATCAAGGAGATTACCAAAAAAAATGTCATATTATTGAAGATCAAGAAGAGATAAACAAGGTATGTGTGTAGTTCTACAAGAATATGTATAAAAATGACTTCAAAAAAAACATTGGATTTGAGAAAAAAATTTAGTGTCATTCTAAACTAATAAATCAAGAGGATAATTTTATGCTATTATAACACACTTCTAAGGAGGATCTTGAGTTTGTCATTTCCATAATGAACCCAGACAAAGATCTAGGACTGGATGGATACTTATCACTTTCTTCAAGACTTTTTGGGGCATTATAGGTGAGGATGTCATTATTGTTGTACATGAATTCCTTGAGTCAAGATAGTTGCTTAAGGAATTCAATCACACTTTTATCATGCTCACTCCCAAGAAAGAAGGGGTAGTGAATTTGACTGACTTAATACCTATAAATTTGTGTAATTCATTCTATAAAATCATCACTAAACTCATTGCCATGAGAATGTAATCTATCTTGGAGAAAATCATATAGGTTCAACAAAGAAAATTTATCCTGGGAAGACTAATTCAAGATGGATTAATTTTTGTTCATGAAGCTATTCATTCCATGGAGATTATCAAAAAGGAAACCATTATCCTCAAGTTAGATATGGCTAAGGCTTATGACATATCAGATTGGAACTTCTTGGATAAGGTGATGAACAAATTTTGTTTTAATGAAAAATTCAAGAAAATCATCAAATCTTGCATACCCACCTGCATGTTCTCTGTTCTTTTTAATGGAGTCACTCATGTATATTTTAAAAGTGCCAAAGGAGTAAGGCAAGGGGACCCTCTATTTCCATTTTTGTTTATTATCATGGCAAAGCCTCTAAGTAGGTTTATTTTTAAGGCTTTAATGGATGGACAACTTAGAGGTTTTAAGTCAGGTAGTCAGGAAAAGCCTGCTACTCATCAACAGTTCACAGATGATACTATCTTATTTGTTGAAACATCTATATAGGAAGCAAGGACCTTAAAGAGAGTTTTGTTCATGTATGAAAAAGCAACAAATCAAAAAATCAACTTTGACAAGAGCTCAGTTTACTTTTTTAACACTATGAAAGCAAGATAAAATAGAGTTATAGGGATATTGGGTTGTCAAATAAAGTATCTACCATCCACCTACCTAAACATACCTCTTATCAATAATAAACTATAATTAAGTGTGTGGAACCTAATAATTGAAAGATTCTAAAAAAGACTAGCAGGGTGGAAAGGGAAACTCCTTTCCCAAGTAGGGAAAGTTGTCTAAATAAAATTGGTTCTTCAAATCCTTCCAATATATACTCTTTCTCTTTTCAAACTACCAAAAGGAGTGAAATAAATTATCAAAAAAATTCAAAAAAAAATCCTATAGAATGATGATGAAGGTAGGACTAAATTCCACCTAGTCGCTTGGAATAAAATCTGCAACAACAAAGGATTTGGAAGTCTAGGCATAAGAAATATTAAAAGGATCAATAAATCTATGATCTCCAAGTTTGTGTGGAGATTCATAACTACTAATTCAACCCAGGGTAAGATATTATCTCATAAATACCTTTAAGGGAGGAACCCTCTTGTCATTTTGAAAGATGAGTAGTTCATTAGAGGGTCACACATATGGAACATTCTAATTAAAAATAGAGAGATCATTCTTAAAGGATTCATTTGGAACATGGGAAATGGTAGGAGTATAAAAATTTTGGGAGACAAATGGAACATTAATTTGTTTCACATTTAGAGGAATATTGAACAACACACAAGCTAATATAATGCATAAATATGGATAGTTTGTAGTGGATTATTGGCAAATGAGAAATGGTTTTAAACATTGGATATATATCAGCCTGGATGGAGTAAATCATAATGAAAAAATAAAAATAAAATATTTGAACAGGGCCCTCCAAACCATTCATATCACTAAAATTAATAAGGAGGACAAGCTGAAGTGGAATGATTCATTTGATGGGAGCTATAATGTTAAATCTATGTATGAAAGGATCTCCCAAAATCAAGATGTTGAGGTGAGATGGAAAGGAGTTTGGAACAAATTCATCACCCTAAAAATATGTTTCTTTGCCTGGGTTGTCATACAAGAGAATATTTTGATGGTTGATAATTTAAGAGAAAAAGGATGCATTATAATAAATAGATGTGTCATATGCAAAGAAGAGAATGAAACCATCTCCCACCTTCTCATTAACTGCACCTTCACATAATTGTGGAATTTTTTTTTGAGGAAATTCAACATCTCATGGGCCCACCCAGGAACCCCAATTGAATTTTGGTCATCTTAGAGCTACCCCTTTAAAAATCCTCATCTAAATTAGATATGGGACCTTACCTTTCCGCATATTTGGTGGGGGATATGGGGAGCTAGAAACAACATCATCTTTAGGGAGAAGAAGTGCACTAGTAAAGTGACCTCTAAAAGAATCTTCTTAGCTATAAAGGAGAATTAAAACTCCATCAAAATTTAAAAAAGTAAGGAACTCTACCTATTTGAATGGTCACCTACACAAAATTGGAAAATTGATCTAATAGTCATAGGAAAATCAGATCTTAAGGAGGAAATTCGAAAGAGAACTAAATGGAAAGTCCCAACTAAAGGATGGTTGAAAATTAATTTTGATTATGAATCAAAAGGGAATCTGGGAATTGTTGGAGGAGGAAGAGTCATTAGAGATTATAAAGGGAAGAAAATTAGGGCCTATGCAAAAGATATGGGCACTAAGACTAATCACTAGGTAAAGGCTCTAGCTTCCCCTTGGGGCCTCAGATTAACTAAACAACTTAATATCCAGAATATGGTGGTAGAAGGGGACTCCATGAACATTGTCAATTATTTAATTGGAAAACACCCCCCAAGTTAGATTATAAAAAATATAATTGATGAATCTAAGATAATTCTAAACTCTCTCTAACATGTGCACATTCAACACACGTACAGGAAAGGTAATGAAATTGCAGACCTGTTCACCAATGAGGGAACTAGCAATGTGGGTTTCAAAATGTGGCTAGATCATGAGAACCTACCTAGAGAATTATCAATAATAATTTCCAATGAAAGGAAAATTTCATCTATTAGTATATAGGTACTTAGTTCTATACCTCATGTCTAGGGGAGACATTATGAGTTCATCAAACATGTGGGAACTTAAACCTATTGATTCTAATTTCATTTGGGAGAAGCATCTAGAAAAATAAAAAAAATGTGTTGAGACTCATAATTCATCTCATGGTAGTCTTAATGATGCTTTAAATTGGAGCTATAGAGGAGGCCGAAAAGGCATCCCAGAGCCCTATGTGAACAATTTTATCAATATGGGCTTACCCAACAAAATTGAGCCCAAGATACAACTAGAGGTCAAATATATTAATAGATTCTAGAATGCCTTGCAAGTGGGGGGTCTCACTAGATTCATGGAGAACATTGAGGGCTTTGACAGACAACTATCCATTGAATTTTCCAGAGCTTGGGAGGAAAAGGTTGTCAACATTAATAGGGTCACACTTGAAATCATAGAAGAGCTGATTGCTCATGTGATGGGTCTGATCATTGAAGAAACCAAAAGTTATTACACTCCTATAGACTACAAATTGGATAAAGAGGCATTTTTGGAGGGTAAATAGTTGGATCAGCTACATAATGGATTCGACATGGAATCTTTATCTAAACTATATATTGAGGTAGATTTCCATATTATTTAATATGTCACATTAGAGGGTTAATACAATGTTATCAAGTGGTCCATGTTTAGGATGTTAAACTACTTTAGACATGGAACAAGTTTTAATCTTCCTTTTTATTCTCAAATCTATGGAAAATTCCATCCAAAAATTCAAAAATGGTAACTACACAACCCCTAGACATGAGGGAGTTATTTTCCTCATTTTCATATAATTCAAGGGTATGAATCAATTAATGCTAGCTCTATCCCAAATAATGGATGAAAAAATGAGATAAGGACTAGTGGACATGAGAAATATTAAGAAAATTTGGATTAAATATATGAGTAGCTTGAGCAGGGATGCTGACAACAAGATAAAATAAATTGACAAAGAAAAATCTAAGATAGGAAAGCAAAACAACAAAGAACAAGAGAGGATTAAAAATCATCTAGGAGGATCTTCCAAATGCACCAATGAGGTAAAAGACAATACTATATCTAAGGATTGAAAAAAGTAGCAAACCCCTCTCTATAAAAAGGGGCAAGGAAATTTGTAATTGTGGATAGCAAAAATGAAGAGAGGGAAGAGTGCAGTGTCAAGAAGGACACCTTTAGTACATATAGGAATATTGAAATAGGGATTTAAAATTATAATAAAAAGATATAAATTGATAATATCAAGAAAGAGGAGAATGAATAGCTCCAAAAAGATAAAAACAAAGAGTTCAATCAAATTATGAACTTGCTCAAGAGCATGGAGAACATTGATGTTTTGAATGAAGAATTAGAGATATAAAATTATCTCATGAGATGGTTCATGAGGTAAATATCAAGCCTCAAAATCAGGATGAACATAATGCAATAGGAAAATGAAAAGCTATCCAAAGCTTGGATTGATAAAGAAGAGGATTTATAGATTCAACAACTCAGCTTCAAGGTAGATCTTCTTGAGCATGCTAATGAGGATCTTCAGAACAAACTAAATTTCATTATAAATTGTAGTAAATTTTATATGAATGAAGGAATATAGAATATGGAAAACCTTTGAGAGCACCTCAAAGACCTATTTGAACCCATATATACAAGTAAAGGAAAAGAGACAAAGGGCCAAAGCAATGGAGGAACTCATAACATTGACTACGAAAGCATTATCAGGAAAATTAACATGAATCTTAGCAACATGAAGGCATGTTGGGAAGATATTTTGGGAAGTATGGAGTAATCTAAGCTATTTGGCTATATGAGATTAGTTTTTTAGTTGTTCTTCAATTATCTTTGTGTTGTGTCCTTTGGATCCTCTTTGTTAGGGATATTTTATTTTTTTGGTTTTCCTTTATTTTGATTTAATTTTAGGGTTTGGGGACCCTAGCTCAAAAAACTCCCCCCTTTAACCTCAATAAGAAAACTTACATGGTGACCTAAGCTTAAGTTCTTAGCCTGTCTAAAAGAGATTTTAGATTGTTATCTCAATATTCAGTAAGGTTATTGATAAATTGAAATATATTGATATTATTTGGTTGTTAATTATAAATTGAAAAGTTTGGATTTAATAAAACTAAGATAATTTCAATGTATGATTCATAACTATTCTCTAGTGGAAAAACAAACTTCTTCATGATTATCTAAATGTTATCATTTTGGTTAAACAATATTGAACCTGCACTTAATTGAATCTTATTCTTTATCATGATTGGTTCTAATTTGGCATATCCTTAATTATCTTTGTAGTATATGTATGTAATGCTTAAGATTGAATTTATGATTATGGTTGGAGTTATAGGTTTGGGATAGAGATAATAACACATGGTTATTTTTAGAATGGCTTATATAAATCACTCTAAATAAAAGGTAAGCATACTTGGGATTACCACAATAATTTTAGAGATCATGTGTATTTTGATCACTTAATTGATGGAATGAGGTATATACATGCAAGTATTATTATTGAAATCTAGATACACATTCCTAAAATACTTAAAAAATTCTGGGTCAATGTTTTATAATGTGGTATCAAAATCTACTTCTACTCTAGGTTACTTTATGTAATTATTGTGGATGAAAGTGTTTTGGTGTGTCTCAAGATGGTGAGAACATAGGCCAATAGGAAATATAAATGTTACCAATGATGTTTTTGACAACCATGGTCTTGATGGTTATGAATACCATGATGTTGGAAATGACCAAGACAATGACAATACTTCAAATAAAAGTATTGGTATTAATGACAACAATGATCAAGTTGGTCATAATGTTGTCCTCAATGACATTTTGAGTGTACTTCATAAAATCGAAGTCTAGATGGAAGAATATGGCCAAAATTTGGTCTATTTAGAGAACCTTTAGGAAGGAGGTCATTAAGAAGAAGAACAAATGGATAAGCTAAGGGTTGATAAGCCAAAACATCTTGATGTTTTGGATCCTATCATTAAGGAGTGTAATAAACTCTCACTGCTTACCTATTTTGGTAGGGAATATATGGAAATTATAGATGTTTGGTTAGTAAAATACTTAAATACTTCACTTTGCATAGTATGGGCTCTAACATTAAGGATTTATAGGAGTCTACCAATTGGTAGATGATGTTGCCTTGTGATGGAATCATTTAAGTGCTCTCAATAACAATGATCCAATGGCTCTTTCTTAGGAGAATTTTGAGAGTTAGTTTAAAAAGATATATCTAAGTGGGAATTTCATGGAACAAAAGATTACAGAAGTAGTTGGAACCATGAATGTCCAAGGGTATGAGAACAAGTTTCTCAACCTCCTTCATTATGTAAATTACATGCATGATGAATAAATCATGATAACCAAGTTAAAATTTCGATTACATGAAGTGTTAATGCATGATGTGAAAATGAATAACCCACACACCCTAGTGACTACCATTGAATCTGCACATTGTTTTTAAGAAAATGAAAAGTTTCACCAAAAGAAAAGATAAGAATATCATAACAACAAGATATTGCCTACATATAAATCTTCAATTCCACCTACAACTAAGAATTTCAAAATAAAATGATTATAAGAAGAGTTTTATGAAGAATAACATTAGTACTAGAAAAAATTAGAATGTAAATAAAGGTAATAAAACTCAAAATTTTCCAAAATAGAATAATGGGAACCACAATCAACAGCAAGGTATATTTTATGGCCTTGCCACAGGAGCCAATATTATGCCTTTACCACTACAAACTACTATGAACTATTGGGAATGTGGTGATAATCATTAACAAAAGGATTATCCTTGACTTTGAGATAATAAATCGATGTAGATACCCATATTTGGTACAAACACAACTTCATATAAATTTTTTTTATATCTTTTCATGTATAGACCTTTTGATAAAGAGTTAGGCATCTAGTGGTGTGATCTTGCATGGAATTTTTTGGTTCCACATTCTTTTATTACTTTTATTTGATATTTTATATCTTTATTTTATCTATTGTCCATTTTATCCAATATGCTCAAGGAGTCTCTACCTATATCTAGATTATTTTTATATTTTTAACCCCTAGACACTACCAGCTAGCTCAAAACATTAACATCAATGCTAGTGTCCAAATTCAACAGTAGTGTACAACCTTATCTTTTGATCTTTTTTCACCTTGTGACCATTGAGAAGCCCTATGTGTTTATTCTATTTTCATATTTAACACACCACTAGGTACTAATTCAAAATTAAAATATTCCACATATATACAAAGCTATGATATAGTTTATGGCACCAAGAAGGATTCTCAATTAGCATCTATTGTGTGTTATCCAAAAACCATTTAATTGCATCATATATCAAATTTATAGAACTTAAAAGTATTTCAAATTCAATTTACACTATCATTATTTATACCAAGGGTTGAAATAGGAGAAAAATCATATAGTTACATGATCACCATTACACACACATACCTAGGAGGGAAAACCTAAAAACCTTGTTATTGATAAGTGCTAACCCATTTTTATTGAGTCATAAGAGATCAAAGACAAAAGGAGATAGGGTTTTGCTTATTGACTATATTGTGCACATAACTGGATTTGTGTTGAAGGACAAAATAGAGTTACATATGACATCATAGCTCCTAGAGAAGTTTGGATCAGTTCTAGTACATATCGAGGGTTGGACACCTATGTTAATATTTGGATACATACATCAATGGTAGTTTCCTAAGGTGATGGTAGTGTCTAGGTAGAAGGAACAATCAAAACACATAATGAATGGAACATAGAGCTTCTCCACTATTTTGAGATGAATATGGATCACTGTTGCATTTCAGAATATATTAATAAACAAGATATATTCTATTTACCCCTTGGTTTTAAAATAATTATTATATTTATTACACATTCTTAAATAGGTTAAATTATAATAAATTATCATATATTGCTCAAAATTGAATATTAAATTATTGAATTCAAATGTTTTATTTACATAGTGTGTTTATGTAATAGACCCATTTTTTATAAAATATTCTGGTGAACCCATCCTATGTACAAATAATAGTTTCCCCATGGATGATTTTGATTCATTGAATGGCTCATAAAATGAATCTTGCTTACAAGATTATTATCACATTTGAAAATGTCACAAAAGTGGAGGACCTTATCCATGACTTGCATGCATACATGTCAAGTAGTCCAAAAATATGTTTAGAATTTCAAAAATTTATGACTGGAGTGACTGAAGATAAAATTATTTTGAAATATGTTGATATAAAATGGATTTTTATGTATAAACTAGCATGCAAAATTTTTTAAGAATATCTATGATTAGCAAGTTTTATGTTTAAATATCAAATGGAAGTTGAAAAGACAAGATATTTGTTGTACTGTTTAACAAATTTAGAAACTTATTGACATTATGTGGTATTTTTCATATATTGATAGAAATGAAATGTTTGATGAAACATGCACAAGATATATATATATATATATATATATATATATATATATATATATATATATATATATATATATATATATATATATATATGTATATATATATATATATGTATATGTATATATATATATGTATATATATATATATGTATATATATATATATGTATGTATATATATATATATATATGTATATATATATATATGTATATATATATATATATATGTATATATATATATATATATGTATATATATATATGTATATATATATATATATATATATATATATATATATATATATATATATATATATATATATATATATATATGTATACACATACACACACACACACACACACACATAACTTCATTCAGTTGAAAAAATAGGTTAGTCAATCTCTAGATATGTTATACTTCTCACAGCACTATTTTAAAGGTCCTATAGGTCCTATATTTGGCAACTGGTAAATTTTAACAGATATTAAGGACCCTAATAGCTATTTTAAGTTTAATATTAATGATCATCTTTGTATCATTTTTAATGGAAATGAGATACCAATGCACTCATTCCTAAGATGTGTTTATCTAGTAGGAGCATAAATTGAAGAAGTCCCTATAACTCGAGTACTATATGATACTATTATTTATGAGACATGACTAAAATTAAGAAATATTTCATAAATCCTGTCTACTAAAATTTGAGATCCTTTTAAAAGGGATGACTTGCTTAAAGCCATTGGAGTGATGAATCTAATATTTTGGAACATTGTAAATGATGAATAACTAACAAGTAATTTATTTTTCAAATACATGGGTGGTCTCATTAATCATTTCAGCAAGTTTGTGGAGATCAATGGAGTTGAAATTAAAGGTATTTTTCAAAAGGATTTACTAATGTCTCAATAAACACATTTTGGACTTACAATGACTAATCAATATCAATTTTTAAATGAACTATTTTAAAGTGGTGCTATTACAGGGCTATGTAAAAAAATTTACCCCAAAAGCATCTTATAGGAAAATATCATCAAATATTTTTGATTATATAGACTCTAACAAAAATTAATATTGGGATATGCGGAAGATGAAAGGGTATTCATTGTATTATCTTTTGTTAAATCTAAACTTCATAATAGATTGGATAAAAATTTAGAGACTTTTTTGAGGTTGTATGTTTTCGTTTATCTCATGGATGGGTTTTCTTATGAAAGAGCACTTAAAAATTGGAGTTCAATAACTAAAAGAAGAGTTTTCATGAATACAACCATCAATAGAGACGATGTTAACTTTGATAGTCAAAATTCCTCTAAGAATGTAGATACAAGTGCCATATTCAAATAACAAGCTGTAAAAAGATTGTTTCAGCTACTTGAATTCTAGTTTTGTATGTATTCTAAACTCAAACATTACAATCTAAATCATTTCCAATTGTGATATTTTTTTATTTATTATAAACTATTATCTGTGAAAATTCATATATTATAAAATTTATCACATTATAGTGTTAGAATCACAATATTAGTTATTCATAATCGAATTATTTATTATGCAAAGATAAAATCAATAAAAAATATAAATCAACCTTTTCATAAGTACCATATTTTTATAGTAATTTATTACTAAATCTTTCCCACTTGTCATGTGGTTGATATTTAAATTTTATCTCATGTTAATCACACTAATAAGAGATTAATACAAGATTATTTATTAACAAGAATGCAAAGAAAAACACAACAATAATTTGATGTTTAACAACTGTGCTTATTAAAAAACTCCACAAAGAGAACTTTAAAAGAACCTTTTCTCTACCTTCAAGTTCAATTTTAATAATATAATAGTTGGAAATTTCTCTTATCAATAACCAACGTAATCAACACCTAATAATCTATTTATTGATCAAATGATAAGCTTGAAATGTGAGAAGATTGGTTTCATCCCTTAATAATTTTAACCATTATCCATTTTCATTTCAATTAAATAATTATAGTGATTATATTAATGAAATTAAATTAATTTTCAAAAAATCCAACATCAAAATATGTCTACTACAAATCAACACTGCTATAATTAAAATTGAAAATCAGCACTCACATTTAAAAACATATATCATACATATAGTGTAGCTAAATTAACGACAAACAAATCATTACATAGTTTCAAGATAATATATAACACATCAATAACTAAAAGCCATAAAAGAATCCAATGCATCTTTGAAAATACACAAATATAATATATATTTAAGTTTGAAATTAATTTTCTTATAATACTACAATATTTTCACTATAAATACATGTTACAACTAATTAATTCAGTATTTTTAATTTATTATGAAGTGTCTATCTACTTTTCTATTGTAGAAGATACTCCCTCTCTATGGATTGTATCACATATTTTAGGATTCCTAATTGGATAATATCCTTGGCTCTAACATTAATATTTTCAAGATTTTCCCTTTCATCATTTACTATATCTCCTACAAAAAGCAATAAGGGATTTGCATCAGCTTTCTGCTTGAACAAAAATTTTGGATCTAATCCATATTCCTTGATAATTGTATTCAATGTATTATTTTTTATTCGATAAAATAAGTTTTTGTTTCAAGGAAATAGCTACATTTAAACTTTTATGCATTGTTTAGAGGTTCACTTTGAGTACCTTCACTTGATTCTTAAAATATTCATATTTTGACTGCAATTAAATAATGAATATTATTTAGCTAAAAATTATAAAAAATTTAAATGAAAATGTCAAATAACTTAGAATGATTATAGCTTACCACAACTTTCCCCTTTTTTGCATCATCAATAACCACAAAGTTTTTATCCTTTTCCCATTTATTATAGCACACCTGGGCCTCTACATTTAAATTCTCAAGCATGTTCAACATAATATCTAAACCTTTATCATTGTGATCATTACTAAAATTTACTACTACAAAAATATCCTGATTCGATAAAACATCATTTTTTTTTTTGATATTCAACCAATTTGAATAATTGGTTATGTTGGGAGTGATTGTGAAAATGGGCATTTATTTCATAAATCAAAACTTTAGCCCTTACCTCCCATATTCTTAAACACTCAAGTTCAACAAGAATAATTTATTTTACATATATGGTGATATTATCCATCAATAAATTATCTAAATGAAAATTGGTAAGCTCATCATCAATCTTAGGAATCTTATGACCAATAGGGTGAGGGGGTGAGATAGATCATGGAAAGCTAGGTGTAGACATTTATTAGAAACCAGCATTTTACCCACTCAGATGCAATCCCTAAATAGTATCATGGGTATTAAAAAAATTATATTGATCCCTAATCTGCATCCCCCAAGACTCATCATCAAGATCTATTTATTGTAAAATGTTGGTTCCTAAGCTAGGGAGACTGATGCAAGGGCATCCCATGATGACCCCAAGTTTGATCTATTGTTGTTCCTATCTTGGTCTATAAGTGTCTTACAGTTGTTAGAAGTCATGATTAGTCTATTTTTGGATTATAGAGTGTCTAATGGTGCATAAAATTTAAATTACTCATTTCCCCACCAAAATGCATTATTTGAATATGTGAATCTTGTAAAGCCTTGTGAAAGGAATTTTGTGGATTTTATGTAGGTGGTAGGTGTGTTAACTTGTCTAAGGGTCTTGGGAAATGTAATAAGTTTATAAATTTTTATTATACCAATGTCATAATACTAGATGTGTCATATTATGTGAAAAAACAAGAAAATGCAAATGTTGACAAGAAACCTCCATGTAAGGAAAATAGCCAACATTCAGTTATGAGTCATTTTATTAGGAGTCTTGGAGTTATTTTTAGACAAAATTTTTTGATCCATTAAAGGTATATGAATGGATAATGTATTTTAAAATATTGGAATGAATAAAGTTAAAAAAATTGGTAAAACCCTGTGGTGTTAATGAAAATTCATACCTCTGTTGAAAGTCTTTGTAAATCTTGATGACTGCAATATTTGTGTATGAATGCATATATTGTGATTGAATAAAAGAATAAATTTTACATTGTGTTTCATTATGTTTTAATTTTAGTATAATTTTTTCATAGTGAACATTTGATCTTAGATATATGAAAAGGAGAGTTCTGATCAAAGAAAGATAGTTAACACAAACCCTGTTCCTGTGATAGTTGTTTGTTGGTAGACTTTAAACTAAGGTGGATGAATGTATGTATTTTAAAATTAATCCCAATGTGATTGAATTATATTTTAATGTTTTTTAATTTCTATCTTTCAATAATTAAGAAGAAAGTTCATGTTTTGAATATTGTTTCAGTAGACCCCTGTTTGAGTGTGTTTCCTTTATATGCATATTGTATTTCATTATGGATTAGGAGGTATTGTAACTATAATATTTCATTATTTTTAAAGTTTTATAAGTGATATTATAGGTTTTAATATTAATCTCTAATCAATAAACCTTTTGTAAACAAACATTACCAAGTTTAATCCATGTTTTCTATAGTGACTATTGTCAAGCTAAATTGTGCAATGTTTCCTTGTAAGGATATGATCAAAGAATTGATTTATAATGATATATAATGAATTGGTATGAATATTTTCATCCTTTTAAAAAAATTAATCATTTTTTTTAATCAAAAATGTGGCATGAATGGTAAAATATGGATACATGCATATAACCAGTCAATTTCATGTGCATAGTCATGTGTGTTTTGGTGTAGAGAAGCATAACAGTGCATTGGATTGGTAAATCCAAGGATTGGAAACTATGGAGATGGTTTTGATATACCTAAAAAAAATTTGGGTCCTTGAAACCACATACAATGTTCATAGCTATTTTTAGTGTGTCCTCAGGCTAGAACTAAGATAAGTATACCCTCAATTAGGGTTTATGCCATAAATGTGTTTCTAACCATCAAAAAAGATTATAATTTGGTATGGAGTTAATTTTAGTTGTGATAAAAATTATTTTAATGGTTTTAAATGTTTTATATACCTTTTAGTATGGTTTTTAGTCAAATGTGTGTAGGCAGGGTTAACAAAAGACCTAGGAGACCTAAAACAAGGAAACAATGAGTAAGAATGCCAAATAAAAGTGGTTTAAGTGTGGAGATATGTTTGGAAAGCTTTTTATTATAAAATTTATGGAAAATTGTATCTTAAATAGTTGATGGTTTTCCATTTGGCATCCATATAGACCGTACAAGTCAAGGAAAGCCCATAAATAGGGTACAAGGACTATGTAAAGAGTGTGATGCCCAAAATATCACCCAAATAAAAACCATAAAAACACTAATTTTTTTTTAAATATTTCATGATTCTAACTCCACAAAACTCCAAATACATTCAAATAAACACTTCATCAAATTAACGTAATTGAACCAATGTGCATTAGGTTTACACATATTTAATAAATCACGTCCAAAAGTAAGAAACTTGAAGGAACAACTAAACCCTTAATTTGTTCCAACCCAATTTAAACTTTTCACTACCCATAAACATGTTAAATGAGGCAATATACCTATATTTGGATAGATTTTCCTAACACCTAAAGCAACCCAAGATCAACTCGCTCGCCTCATAATCAAGTCAATTTTATTAACTTGCTTATCAATAGTGATGGGTAAAATATCCATACTAAGAGATAATTAATTCTGACACCACTTCTCAAATCCATTAACTATAGGCTACCCTTACGAACCCATAAAATTGACCCCTCAAAAATAAGTATTAAAAATATCCTAGTGTTCCAATTCTGCCTAGCAGATTTTAGAATAAAGTAGTTTTGTAATCAGGCTACTAAAAATAGTAAAAACATCCAAAATAGATTAATAAAAGTTTTGGAGAAAATTTAAAATCCAAAATAAATAACTATTAACTTTTGGTTTTGGGGAATGACTCCATTTACTATTTTTAACAATTTGATTTTGAAATAACTTTGCAAGTCAGACAATAAAACACAAGTGCATAGAACAATAACTACCCCTAAAAGAGGCTCACTAAAAATAATAATTGATAATAAAAATTAAATAATGAGGTTTATATTTTGATATGAAACTAAAATAAATAGGTTATATATTTTATATCATATGTATATCAAATTGGGTAAATTCTATAACCCCATTACTAGAATGACTAAGAAACACTGTGATCTATCATAAAACTCCTTAGACCTCCCAAAAGAGTCATAACCCCATAAAAGGACCACATATGCATATATATATAACCACCATGTTTGGTGGTGTGGGAAGGGTGGTGTCAAAAATCGGTGCAACTAGTTCCCATCATGACCCACTAGCTGTATTCCAAACTACTTCTTCTCCCCCATATCATGTCATAGGTGTACTAGTTATGCACATACAAACACATGAAACCAACACCAAAAATCATAAAAATAAATATACAAGAGAATCAACTAATCATGTAAATGCAAAACCAATAAAAGTGAGACTAAGTAGTGTCGAAGGAAAGGAATAAACCCATAAATCCAAAAATAAATTTTAATAACAATGTCCATGATCGGCCATAAAAAAATTCAAAGATAATAAAATAAAATATTGGTTTCCAGTCAACTTTACAAAATTAAATTCAATCAAATATAAATAATTTCAAAAAAACACAAGCAAAAATAGATCACATCATGAACACTATGTGACTTTTGTAAAGCACTAAAAGTCACCTAAGGGGAGAAGGAATAAAAATCATCTCAATTACCTCCAAGAGGTAAGAGGCATCCTAATTACCTCCTAGAGGTTTGAGTCATCTCAATTACCTCCTATAGGTATGAGGCATCTCAATTACCTCCTAGAGGTATGAGGAACACTATCTATTACATCGTAGAGGTAATAAAAATACTTGTAAATTACCTCTCAAGGTAATGCAATAACTATACATCATCATATGTAATAATGACACCATACAAATCAATTGAGAAACTCTCATACACAACATCCTACTGCTATAGAAATATCAAAAGTAATCATACTACCTCACAAATATTTTTTATATACCTTATTTATATCAACTAATATAATATTAGTACCAATTATTAAAACAATGTTTGAACTTAACTCTTTACTACTACTCACATTATATCATGTCAACTTTGAAAGAAATTCTCTTATGTTAATGTTATTAACACTCATACACCATCTATCGCTACTAAAGGATTAGACTACTCTCAAACAAGTATTCCTTCATCTATAAAAATGTGTAATAATAAACTTAAAAGGTTGCTCTTCCCCTTTCCTCAACAAGCTTGTGATACAGGTACACCTTGATTTGGTAGTATATATGTTAGTTTCCTACAAGATATAATTAGCATTGGTTTTGGTTTCCAAACATTTGTGAATATTGATGCATTGATTGTCTTAATGATGATTTCATATACATAATTATATTTCTTGTATTTATAATAGATAGCAATTTTTTAGTGGTCAACACTCAAACATACATACAATTGTCACTCGATATAACTTAAGTGAACTATGTTTGATAATGATATTTACCTTGAGATATGTTACTTGGGATCATTTAAAATTAGAGATATAAGATAGTATGCCTGCATTGGTATTTATGTGGCATTGAGATGCCATGTGTGAGATTTGATAGTTGCCATTCTCCTTTATCTGTATCAGTTGGTTGACAAAGTGGACATCACAAAGAGAGAGTGGAGTTGTGTAAAGGAAAGAAATGAGAGTTGAAAGGTGTTGAAGAGTTAGTGAATAAATTGAGAGGGCATTAATCAGAGATAGTTAACCAAGATAAGGATTTGTAAAAACCTCAAAACTAATAGGTGAAATTTGAACCATTGTGTGACAAATTGAACCATAGACCATTATCAAAGGAAGTGAGTGAGAAACAAGGTCAAGAATGTTTTCTTGGTATATGCTCTACATCATTTTGGTATCATAACTTATGGAAAGAATTTATGGATTGTTGAAAGGATTAATAATGTGTTTTGAATTGCATTACATGGTAGGTGATCAAAGACAGTGCTCCATAGAGAGAGCTAATAGGAATGAAGATGATTTGGTCAAGAAGATGGTAGACCAGGTGACCCAACTGATTGCTCCATTGATGATGAGAATGGAGGCTATAGAGGATGTTCTCTAGGAGAGAGAAGAAAGATAAGAAAGAGATGATAGGGAGCAAGGTGAATCATTGAAATCAAGAATGGAAGAGAGAAGAAATGAAGAAGTGGAACAAGAGAGACCACAAGTGCATGCAAAAGGATAAGAGGGCATGGGATAACACCATGTAAGAGAGATTATACCATTGGTAGATGGAATATTGATAAGGGAAGAAGGTCCATTGAGATAAGGACCAAGGTAGAGATTTATGGGGAAATCTTGGAATTCCAAAAAAGAAAGACATAGGGTAGCAGAGTGTCCAAGGAATGTGAATAATAGTATAAAACAATAGATGAATGAGGAGAGAGGACATGACAAGAATGAGTCATTACTCATGAGGAGGATTTTTTTGAAGTAGAAGCAAGCTAAGGAACCAGCCCAAAGGAGAAGTCTATTCAAAAGTAGATGTAAGGCCCATGGTAAGGTATGTAATTTAGTTATTAATGTTGGTAGTACTAATAATAGTGAGGAGATGAATGAGGAGAGAGGACATGACAAGAATTAGTCATTACTCATGAGGAGGATTTTTTGTAGTAGAAGCAAGCTAAGGAACCAGCCCAAAGGAAAAGTCTATTCAAAAGTAGATGTAAGGCCCATGGTAAGGTATGTAATTTAGTTATTGATGGTGGTAGTGCTAATAATATTACTTCTTTATATATGGTGCATAAGTTGAGCCTAAATAGCTACATCTAAAACCATATAGAGTTGCATGGGTTCAAAAAGGACACCAAATATTGATAAATGAATAGAGTTGGGTTGAGTTTTAGATAGAAAGTTATAAAGACCAATTTTTATGTGATATTTTACTTATATATGTGTATCATTTATTTCTAGGTAGACCATGGTAGTTTGATAAGTATGCCATACATGATATAATAGTAAACACATACACTATAAGGTAGCAGGGACAAACATATGTACTTGTTATATTGAAAGGTGAAGAGGGAAGAAAAGATGAAAGAATGATGATGATGATGATGATGATGATGATGATTATGATGATGATGTGTTGGATTAAATCTATGGAAGGTTTAAGATTGGTTAAGGTATCAAAGGAAGAAAAGAAAGTGAGGAATGAAAATTGTAATGTGGCAGAAAATAGTTGTCAAATAAAGGAAGGTACAACACCTAAGAGAGTGCTCTAATAAATAAGTAGTCAAGGAAAGAATGGAAGCCAATCATATAAGAGAGAAGATAACAATCTAGTGTTTGATGTTGTAGCTGAGATGGAAAGGAGATGGTTTGGATATGACACCAAGTAAGTGAAGATTGAGGAGGATGAAATGAACATGCAAGTAACTCAAAGGAGATTCATGAAAGCTCTAAATTTAGTTTCTAATATGTTATTTAATGATGAAAGTGCAGGTAAACAACAAGAATATAATAAAATAAAGATGAATATGTAGCATAAAGTGGTTGAAGCAGCTAAAGGAAACATGGTAGATGAAGAGAATATCAAAGAGATGGGCAATATGCAACAATCCCATGAATAAGATGACTATGAAGGAGTGATAAGCCAAGAAGATGAGAAATGGAATGAGAGTATACAGCCCTTGGAGATGCAAGATATTGAGGTTAGTCAAGATGTTAAAGATGTACATCAACAAATTAAAAATCTACACAAGTGTGAGGTATGAAAAGGACAAGCACAAATTGTGCATGAGAAGGAATGGGTAGTACAAGGAACATTGATGAAGGAAAAAGAGTGAAGACTAGAAGAAATGATTGAAGATGGAGTTAAGGATAAAATAAATTATTATGTAGAGGAGAAATATTAGAGAACACTTGCATGGTAAGGAGGAAATGGAAGTAGACATGTTTTTCTTAACAATTTTATTTTGTGTGCAGGTGTGGTGTTGAAGGAGATGAAGCAGAGAAGGCCTAAATGTGGAGCCCAAGATTATGTGCACCTCTATGAGAGGTAAGTGGAGGCACACACCTTCAATGAGGAAGGTTTAATTAATTCAGTCAGTAGTATATACTAAGTGGATAACTTAATACCTGTGGTAAAAATTCTTAGCTTGGTAGTATGATGCAGGTACATCCCATGATGACCCCAAGTTTGATCCACTTTTGTTCTCAGCTTGGTATATAGGTGTCATACATTTTTTAGAGGTCATTATTAGTCTATTTATGGAGTATATAGTATCTAATGGTGCATAAATATTTAATTACTCATTTTCCTACCAAAATCCATTATTTGAATATGTGAATCCTGTAAAGCCTTATGAAATGATTTTTGTGCATTTTATGTAGGTGGAAGTTGTTTTAATTTGTCTAAGGGTCTTGTGAAATGTAATAGGTTTATAAATGTTCATTATACCAATGTCATAATATTTTATGTGTCATATTATGTGAAAAAATAAGAAAATGCAAATGTTGACAAGAGACCTCTACATAGGGAAAATAGCCAAGATTCAGTTATGAGTCATTTTTTTAGGAGTCTTGGAGTTAGTTTTAGAGTCATTTTGTTGATTAATTCAATTAAGATGAATGGAGAATGTATTTTAAAATATTGGAATGAAGAAATTTTAAAAAATTAGTAAAACCCTGTTGTGTTAATGAAAATTCAGACCTTTGTTGAAGGTCTTTGCAAATCTTGATGACTGAATTGTTTGTGTATGAATGCATACATTGTGATTGAAAAAAAAAATGAATTTGACATTATGTTTTAGTGTTTTTTAATTTCAGTATAATGTTTTCATAGTGAACATTTGATCTTAGATATATGAAAAGGAGAGTTCTTATCAAAGAAAGATAGTTAACACAAACCCTGTTCCTATGATAGTTGTTTGTTAGTAGACTTTGAATTAAGGTGGATGAATGTATAGATTTTACATTCCTTCTAAGGTATTTTAATTATATTTAATTTATTTGAATATCTATATTTCAATAATTAAGAATAAGGTTCCTATTTTGAAGATTGTTTCAATAAACCCTTGTTTGGGTATGTTTCCTTTACATGCAGACTGTATTTCATTATGAATTAGGAGGTGTTTTAAATATAATTATAAATGTTTTATAATTGATATTTGAGTGTTTAAGATTCATCTATAATCAATAAACCTTTTGTAAACATACATTACCATGATTAATCCATGTTTTCTATAGTGACTATTATCAAGGTAAATTGTGCAATGTTTCCTTGTAAGGATATGATCAAAGAATTGAATTATAATGATATATAATGAATTTTTAAGAATGTTTTTATCCTTTTAAAAAAAATTAATAATTTTTTTTAAATAAAAAATGTGGCATGAATGATCAAATACTGATATAGACCTATAACCAGTCAATTTCCTATGCACAGTCATGTGTGTTTTGGTGTAGAGAAGCATAACAGTAGATTGAGTTGGTAAATATAAGGATTGAAAAATATGGAGAGGGTATCGAAAAACATGACAAAAAAAATTGGGTCTTTGAAACCACATATAAATTTCATAGTTGTTTTTAGTGTGTCCTTGGGCTGGGACTGAGACAAGTAAACCCTCAATTAGGGTTTATGCCATAAATGTGTTTCTAACAATAATAAAGGTTATAATTTGGTATGGATTTATAATTATTTGTGATAAAAAGGATTTTAATGGTTTTAAAGGTGTTTCATAACTTTTATTATAGTTATGAATCAAATGTGTGCAGACAGGGTTAACAAAAGACCTAGGAGACCTAAAACAAGGAAATAATGAATAAGCTAGCCAAAAAAAAGTGGTTTAAGTGTGGAGATATGTTTGGAAAGATTTCGATTAAAAACTTTGTGGAAAAGGGTGTCTAAAATAGTTGATGGTTTTCCATTTGGAATCCATATAGATCGTACAAGTTAAGGAAAGCCCATAAATAGGGCTACAAAGACTGTGTAAAAAGAGAGCAAAGTTGTGTAAAGGAAATAAATGAGAGTTGAAAGGTATTAAGGATTTAGTGAATGTATTGACAGGGGGTTAATCATATAAATTTAACCAAGATAAGTAATTATCAAAACCTCAAAACTAATAGGTGAACTTTGAACCATTGGGTGACAAATTTAACCATAGATTATTGTCAAAGGAAGTGAGTGAGAAACAAGGTCAAGAATGTTTTCTTGGTATATGCTCTACATCAGAGACCACCAAGAGAAAGGTTTGGAATCTACAAAATTTTCAAATAAATGGTACCACTAATTAGGGCTGAAATTGATAAATGTTTTTGCCTAGTTAAAACTTGGTAAACTGGTGGTGATGGTGGAAAATGTTTCCTTTGAGAAGGGGTCCTTGCAAATTGAAAATGAGATCAAATAAATACTGAATGAAAATAAAGTTAATATTTGATAACTATATTGCATAAAACATTGATAAGTTCATACCTTAATGTTAAAGACTCCCTAAATATATCATTTGCAGCTTAATACTTGGAGGTTGTTATTGGGAAGAACAAGGGAAATATTTTATGGACACTATAAAAATAACATGAATAAGATAAAACACTAAAACTACAATATATAATGAAATTATTATAATGCAAACAAGACAATGGTATTATTTGCATCATGAGAGTAGGTTTGATTTTGCATTAGTACAATAAGATTGGGTGGAGGCATAATAGAACTCCACATCTTTTTTTATCTAGTTAATGGATGAGTTAATGATTTTTCATCCATGTCTGATTCTATGGAGGCCTCAGTGGGTTGCCAACCTCTTACCACTGTATGTCTTCTTAAAACTAGTTGTAAAATTATTTCTAAGGAGGATACTATTAGTTCAATAAAATAAATTACATTAAATAATTTTTTAATAATTTAAAATATAGCTTCAAATATTAATTTACCTCTTCTTCTACAACTGAAAGAGATTTGAGCTTCATTTTTTTGTGAAGAGAAGTTGGAATATTGTTCTCTCCATTTTTAATTGGTGAAATATATAAAGAAATAATATAATTGGTACATGTAAAAGTAAAATTATCAATGGTAAGAAAAAAATTTAAATCATAGATAATCTTGTTCTATAAATATGAACACCAATCAATTTTTTATCCACTTAAAGTACATAGGATGAGACCATATCCTAGATTAGAATGTCTAATTCTCTTTTTTGTAGTACAATTCTAGTCTGAAAGAATTCTATCATGTCCATAAGAAAAGGATTGTTCATACATTATATAGGGAGCCTCCTTTTAGATTTGTGATTCTGGCCACCTATAAAAAAATCAAATTTTTTATTAAGGATGTTTAGTAATGGTATAAATTATATATATATATATATATATATATATATATATATATATATATATATATATATATATATAGCAAAATATTATGAGCCCTCAATCGATAGGTTGAAGTGATACTTTGGATACTTCTTGTCCTAATCTGTTAGTGAGTCATGGGTAGTCATAGGGTTAACATTAATGTGGGGGATCCCCCTCAAGTGATGGATGTCTTTGGGGATGATCCCAAATTGGAAAATCCATGATTGCATATTCATGGTGAACATACACTCCACACATTCATAGATTCTAAGTAAATAATTGAGTAAAGTGGTGTTTATATCGTATTGGGGCATCTTGACAAGCCCTTTCAAACTGCACTTCTCAACCCATTCTATGTATGTGTATTGTTTTTTTAGTAACTTAAGTACCTATGGACACATTAGGTTTTTATATAGTATTTTTGAGGAGGATGAGCTTGGGGTGGCCATTGTGCTATAGGTGGTCTCTGGGTCTTAGGTTATAATTTATTTTTTAGGTAATCAGGTCTCTAAGAGGTTAGAGTGGAGGTTTTAAGTTGTAAGATTCAAAAATGAAGTGGTTTGGTAGTATTTATAGGAAGTTGGCATATGTAAATAGACAACTATCACACAATAATAAAGTTACCCAATAAACTATCATTTGATAACATAATTGTCATATAGAAACATAGTTTTCATCTAGTAGTATGACTATCTTATGATAACAAAACTATCATTTAGAAACATAGTTGTCATCTATAAACACAGCTATCATTTGATAGCAAAGTTATCATAAGATAACTATGGTGTTGAGTGATAGTTATGTTGTTGAATAATAACTATGTTGTCAAATGATAGTTACATTATCTAATGATAGCTATGTTGTCAAAGGATAGCCATGTTGTCAAACAATGGTAATACAATCGAATGACAACAATGTAGTCAAATGATATCAATGCTATTGAGAAATATAAATTTTATTGAGTGAAAACATAGTTATCAAGTGACATTATAGTTGTTATGTAACAACATATTTGTCATTTGATACTAGGGTGTATTTATACATGGGTCTTCCCTGACCATTCAGTTACAAAATTAATTACATAAAGATGACTCACCAAACACCATTAATAGTAATGATTCATATGAAGGTATTAAATTAACCACCTGTCTATAGGTTTTCTATAAATTCACACATCTATATGCCTTAGACAACCCATAATGTTTCTCCTATTGATTCACTTTCTCACTAAACACTATCCATTAACTTTTATTATATATTTGAACCACATACTTAGAGTTTTGCTAAAAAAAAACCCAAGTTTATTTATATATGGGCCACTAAAATTTTCCCTAACCAAACCCTAGATTAAATTTAGGGTTTCTCTTTATACAAAAAATTCATTTTTCAGATTACTATATTTATTTTCTAGATCTGATTTATTTCATGGGCATAGCTTAAGGAATGCTTCTTCACATTTTTTCCCTAGGATTTGTACTATTTCTCTTTGTTGTTGTGTCCAAGCTTATAACCCTCATCATGGATAATCTTATTAAAATCCATAAGATACCCCATCCTTTAGATATCATATTTAATGTCCCAAATGACCAATGTATTACATATAAGGATCTTATGGTAAAATATAAATGTCCCCAACCATCCACTTTTTCTTACAATTATGATAATGAAACGGCTAATAATAAAAATGTAAGTCTAAATAAATATGTTGATAATCATAGCATGTGTTCATATGGTTATGAATTTCATTATACACCTCTTGAATATGAATATGAGGAACCTAGTTCTCTATTTCCAATGATAAAAAACCCAAAAATCTAAAAATTATAAACTTTGTTAGTGAATCACATAAAAATAGTACAATAGACATGCAAGAAGTTAGCTTTCATGACATTTAAAATAACAATTTTTCATGTATAAGATGATGCATTTCCTCTCTTTCGAATGATGAACATGTTGAAAAGTATGAATGTTTTCCTTCTTTCCACACTATTGACAATGTTGAAACTCTTTTTCCTTCTTTAGATCACTCAACTAAAAATATTGAAAGTACTTTTGTTTCTCTAAATTGTAATGATCAACATGAATGTAATACTTATTCCCCTACTTCACTTGATTGGAAAGATTAAGATTAAAATACAAGTCCTCATATACCTCTCATTACAAATGCACTGTTTGAAGATACATCTCCATTGTCAAATACATTTACTACATCTCTTTCCAAAATTACATAATATAAATCAAATAAAATAAAAATTCCATTGCATGACAATATTACATCAAATTTTCCTTTATCATATGATCATGACATACCAAAAGTAGAAAGTAGAATTACATTCTTTCTACCTCCTTTATTTGATTCAAAAATCAAAGTGAAAATTGCATTTTTCCTTCTTATAATGTTACAAGTAAAGTATAATATGTTCTCCTCTCTCCCTCATTCACATTTTCTGCTCAAAACATATTTCAATTATAGATAAATAAAATGGAACCACATCTCCTATTCCTATTGTATATCATTAAATTTCAAGTAATCTATAACCTTGAAATAATAGTGGCATTAACCTTCATAACATCCAAAAATATATAGTTGCTTATTTAATAATGAATATTCCTTTACCTAATGTTCCAAAACCATGTGATTAGCATATTTTATAATGCAAAGGATGAAGGTAAATAACCTATTATTCCTATGTTTTGTATGAATGGTAGGTTACAAACTTTAAGCAAAATCATCAAACTATTTACCAACCTCTTCTAGTGAGATTCTATCTATGTTGACTACTATAGGATATCTTCAACAAAAAATGATTGTTATTAAGTTTCAAGTGTTCTCCCATGAGATTACCCTTAATGATAATATCTTAAATGACCAACCCCTTACACAAGATGTTTTTTTATCATCCTTACTCTCTCCAATTTTATCATGTCTATGTTCTCTTCCTTTGATGGTCAAGGAGATCATTTTAGTCATTTAAAATAATGTATATGCTCCTTTGACCATTAGGCTAAAGATGGAAACTTGTTACTCAAATCCTTCCATATAATTTTAGCTTGAAAATATTTAGATTGGTTCTATAGCCTCCCACATGGTTCCTTATCAACCTTTAAAAGGCTTGAGGATATATTTGTATCAAATTTACATCAACATAATTTTCCTAAGCCACCATTAGAACATTTCCAAGCCTTAACTCAAATTGAGGATGAATCTATTCAAAATTAGATTCAAGAATATCTTGTATTCCTTGAACTTCACCCTTTGGAATTATAAGTATAGTTCATATTTAGTAGGGGTATTCTTTATCTACTTATATAAATATAATTATACATGCCATTTACTTATTTAAATACTTTATATTAGAAAGTACATAAATATGCATGTTACCTAACAAATACCAATACAGAGTCACCTATTTTTTCACCTAAAGGCAAACATGTTCAAACAATTCCCATAAATCAAAACAAAAAAATAATAACAATCTTGAGCCACCTCAAATACCTTATTTATAATTAGTCGTGCATACCAAGGAACAAACAATAAAATTTTTACATAGAGGAAAGGAATCCACATATAAAATACTTCCTACAGTTAAAACATATGCCTCTACTAAGAGGTAACCACTTTAATTTGAATGGATAAGAGATAGACCACATGATATTTTACATACACTATTAGATAAATGGTTTATTACTCTTCCTCCAAATTATTATCATCCACCACACAAATTTTAAAAGGTAAAAATATAACCATTTTTCACTTCCCATGATATTAACGGACATTTTGATAATGATTGTATTGCACTAAGGCAAAATATTTCATAACTTATTAATCGAGAGATCATTTCATTTCATAAAGACACATCAAGGTCTCTTTCCCCTATTTATTATAGAGGTCATTTTAATAGGTTTGATACATCCCATTCCACCCCTTTTTATGAATGTATGGTCCATCGAACTTCATAAAATTTAACCACTAAAATAAGTCCTTCTCCTAGTCTAACCTATACAATGACTAATCTCTCCCACACTGATCCTACCAAAGAGCCATTACCTGATCGATCTCTCACTAGAGGGATACATGGAGGAGGCATTCACCCAAATGTGATAGATCATACTCACATATCTACATAGTATATTTGGGCATTGAAACCATCACACGTATATACAGATTAGATAAATACACTTGATACTCCCACAGATATATCATTTACAGTGTTAGAGCTGAAAGTAGAAAACAATTTACCACTTGATCTTTACATTAGAATTTTATTATTCCCAACCAGATACCATTATGTATGATGATTTCCTCACTAACAAATTTAACATAACCTCTAATATTTTATCGTAAGTACATATATCAAAGCTAAATGTATCTTACATAAAGTAAAAAGTAAAGCACTGAGTGATAACAAATAAGAATGCACATCCATTTAAGACCAAATATAACAAATTAACATCATAATATATATACATTTATATAATAAAGAATTTTAATCACACATAGGGAGCATATCCACATGTGTGTATGAGTCATCATCACTATTTATCTCCATAAATCTCACAACCCTAAATGTTGAGGCTCTAAGATCTTTGTTAGGCCTATGATAACCAGATTGCTCTTATTGTCTCTCCTATAATGATCCTAATTGATGCAGTGTTTGGTAATGTTACCAGCATAGAGCATCATAGTGGTTGATTAAAAACTAAATAATCTCAGTGGATCTCCACTCTAGGATGTCTTCTAAATGAAGATCCACATGTAAGTCATATTATGCAGTGGCTACTATATGATATGATTCCACTACTCTATTTAGATGATCAAATAAGGGTGAATGAGAAACACAATGTCCAAAATTATCTACAAAACCATCCCCAACTATGTATATGGGTACACTCTGATTCAAGGCCCGTATAATACAATCTAACATCAATGAGCACTCATGAATACCTACAACCAATGTATACATGTACAAAATTAGATATATTTTTTATATACACCTATATAATATTCTATCAATAGAAATAAAATTTAATAATATACTCACATATGGCCCTAATACTAGCCTCATCCAATGGTCATGGACCTATGGCAGCTCCACCATATCTAATTCCACCATCATCATCATGTGTTTTAGATATTGCACTAGGGGGAAACAATCATTGAAAATAATAATGGCCATCAATCCCCTACCCACCAATACATATATTCATATGTTCATATAGGATCATCCATTGCATATAACAGTACAACTATATCTCTCTATATAAGAATAAAATGGGCCAAATATGTTGTCTTAAGGGAAGTTATATCATTTTGCCTATGACTAACTCTCACTATGTAATGTCATAAATATGGATATGAGGGTACCTTTACTCGATACCAAACTATCATAATACATTTGATCAACCAACCACATGTTAGTACTAATATGATGTTATTCTTGTGCATCCTCGAGCTACCCTATAAATGTCCTATATGAACACCATATGATATGGGCTAGTGTCAATTGATCTAAGATTATTTGATATTCCATGGATGTATGTGATATACCATGAGGTACCACCCATCATGCTAAAAAAACCTTAGGGTAGAACCATCCTACTAAGGGTCTACCAACTTGTCACACAATAAAAGTGTGCTTGTACACCCATACATGCAAATGTGTACTAGTACCTAAACCACACCCCATGCCTCAAAGCAAAATCTATATGTGAGATATCATGGTACACCCTCAAGAAAATATCACTCCTCACTCCTAAATATGATGGATAATGTGATACATCTGATAGTATATCACCACCCCACCACCATCAACTACTATGAAAGAATCCAGTAAATAACATATAAATTTTTGAAATTATGAAACACCATATCTAATAATAGTCTCCAGATGAATATTAATACCTGACTCTGCATATATCTACTACTGCCCAATAAATCACATATGAGATATTTGAATGTGGCCAATGCTAGCCTCCCTAAAAACCTATGCCCTATCACCTTTAATTAGCAACCATAAAATCCGGTATACATTTTATAAAGTAATAGTCATCTCCACTATGAAGAGATAGAAAGTGTAAGTATCAACATTCCACCTCTCACCTAATTTTGTCATGAGATGTATTTCATATGGGATGTCCTAAATAGGCCACATGTCCCAATCCTTACTAATCAATAATACCCCAATCAACATCATCCAAACCAAGCTTAATAAGGGTATAAAAATGTCTATCAATCCAAAACTCATAGATATGTACATCTTTCTACATACATGAGAAATCAAAAACAAGTATTAATTGTCAAATTCAAACAAATTAAAACATGATTTAAGGCTAAAATTTCAAAAATTGGTAGCATTGGATGTTATCGATAGTTCAAGATGGTAGTATAGGACACTACCATGAAAATATAGATGCTACCATTGAGGGCTCAATGGTACCATCCAAATTAGTGACAATAGTATCCATCGATCCTCAAAAACTCAAAAAGTGGTAAAAATGAAAAATTTAAAAAATATAAAATTACTAAAATAATCTTAAATTATCCTACTTACTATCTCCTCAAGGTCTTGTCCTCCTAGCCTAGCCAAAAATTATCTCAAATCACATTGGATAGATAACTCTCCCACGAGGTATTTTTAAATTCACTCCAGAGCAAAAAAAATTGAAAATGAAAAATGAAAATAAAATGAAATTTTATTTTCAAAACTCATTTATATAGCCATCAAATTTTCAACTATCATAAATTTAAATGACCATATCTTGCACATCATTTATCCAAATCTAGTACCACAAGTTATGTTTGGATCCATACAATGAGCCATTTTATATCATAACAATTTTATACCTACTTTTTTTAAAAATCTAACAGCACATAAAATGTTTTTCAACCCCGCATCATTCAAATTTAGAATACCAATATACAATGTTATATTCTATATTAACAAATTATTGAGGCATATTACCAATACACAATTGAATCTTGTTATGCCTATTTTATACACCCCCTAAATTTTTGAAAAAAAAAATAAATACTTTATGCCATAGAGATGACCCTATCATGAAATTTAAAAACTATGTCGGGGACCCAGTCGATTAATAATATTGTTTTTTTAAATTCAAGTTTTCGATTATGAAATGATAATAATTAGTTGATGAATTCATATCTATGTTTCTAAGTGGTTTTGTAAATCATGGTAGATTAATGAATAAAAAGCTCATATATATTTCTAAATAGGATTAGTTATCTTGTTATTTAGTCAAAGCAATTTTGTGATAGCATTTCAGTTAGTAATGGACTTTTAATTTTGATAGTTTAAATAGATTTATAGTGATGCTTTGATTTTCATATATGATATGATTTATGATTCAGAATAGATAATGGTGTTATATGGATGGTTATCACATATGAAAACACTATATTTTGAAAATCAGTGCATCTATTATTTGAAGTGATATTTTAAAGGTAGAGACTAGATTTATGGTTCATTTTGTTTACTACTTCTGGTATAATGGATATTCAAAATGTTGATGTACTTCAGATGATTTCGTGATGCTGTCAGATTCTATATTTCATATCATAAGACCATTGATTTTATGTTTTATAAGTTCTAAAGTTCTTTTTGATATTCTAACTAAGTTTAGGCCATTATTAATTTCAAGATCCTAATAATTATTCCAAACATAAGTTTTGAGGCATAGAGGGCATTTCATTGTTTCATTGGGCTTAGAGATTTATAATAAGGAGGTTAGACCTTAGACTTATTTCATGAAATATGATGACTAAGGTGCTCTTTGAAGTTAAGATAATCTTCACATATATTTTCAAAGGCTTAAGATCTTTGAAATGATTCAAAGGGTTATCATATGGCATTATTAAGACCCTTCAAGTCACGATATAAAGCATAGACACTTACAAGGGTTTAAAGGTTCATTGTGAGATAGTTTATTTTCCTAAGTCTAAATTTGTTTAGTTGTGAAGCGTATTTAGTGCATTTATTGATTTGATAAGTTGATGATTGGTTGGCGACATGATCCACCATGGCAAGGTTAGTTGGCATCAACATTTAATAATAAGCACATATCTGATGCTTTAAGATCACCTTAGATATTTGGCGATAACAAGAATTTAATGTAGTTTACATATGCATCGATTTGTGGAGGTTGGTTAAGGTTTGTAATGAAGGTTTAGTGATAGCTAATTTTTTCGATGCTGATAACAAAAATGGTAGGGTTACTAAGTACATTTTTAATAAATACTAACCAATGAGATTCAAACACAACACTCAATTGGTTATGGAAAAGAGGTGGTGGATATAAGTTTTTAGTTTATTGGTGTTTGGTTCATTTTTGATGATCTTCTCATGGAAGTGGAGTTGTGGTTCATTGAGTTTTTAAGGTTGTAGTGGTGGAAAATTAGAGAATTTTAGTCAGAAAGGTTCTAGGGTGTGTTTCTAGGTATGTTCATATAGCGTTAAATGAATTTTTGAAGTATTCATGGTGGTTAAATATGAATTTTCAATTTTGTATCAAAGAAATAAGTCTTGGCTTGAGATTTTAGATCTGCATGAATATTCATGGAAAATCTAAGCTATTTTGAATAACTCTATGAAGTAGGGACTTTATTATGAGAAAATATTATAAATATGACTGCATGTATATGTTTTGAGAGTTACTGATGATTTTTTTAAGTTTATTTAATAAATTTATCATCTGTATGGTTGGATATATTATCAGTTGTGCATAGTTTGTATTTATGATGAAAAGGATGAAAGCTGAGGTTTTATGGTTATTATTAACATGTATACGAAGGGCTCCTATATGTTCAATGGCTAGAGCACTTTAAGAATAATATTGTTAATGTAGGGGCATCCCTTGATGATCCCAAAAAGTTTTAATTTTTGTCTTATTTTGGCCTATTAGGTGTTATAGGTCATGTTTAATCCATTGGAGGAGTCTAGAATGTCTAATAGTGTACAAAATTTGAATGGATGGTTTCCCACCAAAATGCATAGTTTGAATATTTGAATTTTAACAAGCCTTCTTGAGGGACTTTTAAACAAATTATGAAGTTGGTAAATGTATCAAGTGAGTCTAAGGAGTTTATAATTTTAAGAGGTCCTTAAATTATTGTGATTTCAATTCCATAGTCTTGGAGGTGTCATTTTGTGTAAATATAAAACATAATATCATGTAACAAAGTAACCTACAAGAAAATCTATGTGGAAAAGTTGATCAAGAATAAGTTATGCCCTTTTGTAGGCTTAAAAAGGAGTGAGTTTGGATGTTTTCAGGTTGAATCCATTCGAATATAGAGGATGGAAATTTTATTGAAAATATTGGTAATAAAGATGTGGTGATGTTTTTGATAACTCTGTTGTAGAAGGAAGAAATAGACCCTGTTGAAGTCAATTAGTTTTTATCTCTGACTGTAAGTGTTTGTTTATTAATATAAGAATGATACTAGATGTGTTTTCTAAAGTATGAGAGAAAGTTATTACTTGATTATTTGAATCAAGTTTTGAAAAGGTATTTTGAAAGGAAATGGAATATGGTGAACCCTGTTGCTATTGTCTTTTAAATGCAGACCATGTTACTAGTGTTACAGACTGTGTTTTATGTATTAGACATTCAAAGATATTTGGAATGAATATGTGAGTTATTGAAAGAGTTGAGAATGTGTATTAAGGGAATAAATACAAGAAATGATAATGTAATATTTGATAATCAAACTTTACAAATACAACTCCCTATTTCCTAGATTGTTGACTATGAATGGAACTAAGAGTTCATTATTATGCATGAAGTGTTGTAGATTCTAACTTGACATTGTGTTTGAAAAGAAACTACAGGAATTTGAGATTATTAAAGGAGTGAACTTGAGATAAAGATAAATAACCTTTGGTGATCTAAATCTAAACATGAAACCCTATTTGTTTTTCTATAGCAGAGCTTTAATAAAGTGACTGTGTATTGTTCTTTTAGAAGGATACGTTCTAAGAACAAGTAGTAGATGCCCCAAATGTTTTGGGAAGCATGATTGATGCTTGGAAAGTGTGTAGGTGAAACAAATATTATTAGCTGATTATGATGAACATGTTTTAGGTGATTTGAATCAATCAAAAAGGTAATGAACTCATTGAACCATTGAGTGATAATTTGAACCAAAAACCAAGCAAAGGAAGTTGGTTTAAAAATAAGGTTAAGGATGTTTTCTTTGTACATGCTTTACATCATCTTGGTATCAGATCTTAGGAAAAGATTTTATGTAATGTGGAAAGGATTAACAATATGTTTTGAAGTACATTGCAGGATAGGTGGTCAAAAATAGTGCTCCATGGAGAGAGCAAGCAGAGAAGATGATGATATGGTCAAGTAGATGGTAGACCACATGAACCAGATGATTGCTCCATTGATGATGAGAATGGAGGCTATAGATAATACTCTCAAGAGTATAGAACAAAGAGAAAAAATAGATGATAGGTATTAAGGTAAAGTATAACCTTTGTACGTAAGAATGGATGAGAGAGGAAAGGAAGAGGTGGTATAAGAGAGACCACATAAACATGCAAAAGTTCAGGAAGATGGCATGGAGAAACACCATGCAAGTTTGGTTAAAAAATTTGTATATGATAGATTGAGGAGAGATAAAGGTCCAATGAGGCAAGGACTAAGACATAGATTTCAAGGACAATATTGGAGTTGCCATTGAGATGAACACAGGGTAGTAGAGTCTCCAAGAGGTATGAATAGGAGTATGTAATTACAAAGAGTGAGAGAGGTGAATGAGGATAGAATACATAATAAAAATGAGTCATTATTTATGAGGAGAGTCTTAATGTAGTAGAAACAAAACATGGAACCAGTTTAAAGTAGGAGCTTGTTCAGAGGTAGATGTAAGGCCCATGGTAAGGTATGTAATTTGGTAATTAATGGTGGTAGTACTAACAATATAGTTTCATTGGATATGGTGTAAAATTTGAGGTTGAAAAGGATGCCACATCCAGAGCCATACACAATTGCATGGGTTCAAAGAGGACACCATTTATTGGTAAGTGAATAAAGTAAGGTTGAGTTTAAAATAGGTGGATATAGAGATAGTGTATTATGTGATATTATGCCTATAAACATGTGTCATGTGTTGCTAGGGAGGCTATGGCAGTATAATATACATGCCATACATGATGGGAAGATAAGTACATATGTTGTTAAGCAAGATGGAGAGGTATATGTACTATTACCTTTGAAAGGTGAAGAGGGAAGAAAGGATGAAAGAATCATGATGATGATGCATTGTTGGAATCAATATATTGAAGGTTTAGGATTAGTCAAGGTATCAAAAAAGAAAGTGAAGAGTGGGATAATACAAAAATGCAAGCATGACAGCCAAGTCTATGAAAGAGAGGACAACAAAATAGAGTTTGACATAGCAGCTGATATGGAAAGGAGATGGTTTGGATATGATACAAAACAATATAATAATATGGAAGATGAATTACCCAAGAAGGAATCAACCTATGAAGAAGTCATGAAGACTTCAAACATTGATTCTAATAAGTTATTTTATCATGAAGGTACATGTAAGGAGAAAATAAAAGACAAACAAGAAGGAATTGTTAGTGAGATGGAAAATATATATAAATCCCATGAAAATAATCATGAATAGGACATAGTGAATATAAATTTATCCTATGGATGTGCAGGAGTTAGAGATCAACCATGAAGATGATGAGGTACAACATAAAACTATGCATGTATATGAGTATGAGGTAAGCAAAGGACAAAAACAAGCAGTGCATGACATAGAATGGGTAGCACAAAGAGTATTGGTGAAGGAAGACGAATAAATATTTTTTGAAATGTTGTATGATAGAGAAAAATAGAAGTTGTATCATTTTTTCGAGGAAAAAGAGTGGAAGACACCTGCATGGCAAGGAGGAAAAGGCAAGAGATATATTTTGTTTAACATTGTTGTTTCATGTACAGGTATGAAGGTGAAGCAGAGGAGGCCTAGATGTGGGTCCCAAGAGAATGTACACCTCTATGAGAGGAAAGTGTAGGTAGATAACTTTAATAAGAGTTTAATTCATGCAGGCAATAACATATACCAAGTGCATCATTTCATACATGTGAAAAATATTCCTCAGCTTGGTAGTACGATGCAAGGGCATCCCTTGAGGATCCCAAAAAAAAATTATTTTTGTCTTATTTTGGCCTATTGGGTGTTTTTATAGGTTTTATAGGTCATGGTTAGTCTATTGGAGGAGTCTAGAATGTCTAATAGTGCATAAAATTTGAATGGTTGGTTTCCCACCAAAATGCATAGTTTGAATATTTGAATTTTAACATGCCTTCTTGAGGGACTTTTGAACAAATTATGAAGTTGGTAAATGTATCAAGTGATTCTAAGGATTTTACCATTGTAAGAGGTCCTTAAATTTTCATGAGTTCAATGCCATAGTCTTGATGGTGTCATTTTGTGTAAATCCAAAACATAATATCATGTAAAAAAGTAACCTATAAGAAACTCTATGTGGAAAAGTTGATCCAGAATCAGTTATGCCCTTTTTTAGGCTTAGAAAGGAGAAATTTTGGATGTTTTCAAGTTGAATCCATTTGAATATAGAGGATGGAAATTGTATTGAAAATATTGGTAATAAATATGTGGTGATGTTTTTAATAACTTTGTCATAGAAGGAAGAAATAGATCCTGTTGAGGTCAATTAGTTTTCTCTGACTATAAGTGTTTGCTTGTTAATGGAAGAATGATACTGGATGTGTTTTCAAAATTATGAGAGAAATATATTACCTAATTATTTGAATCAGGTTTTGAAAAGGTATTTTTTGAGGAAAGGGAATATGGTGAACCCTATTGATATTGTCTTTTAAATGCAGACCATGTTACTAGTGTTCCAAACTGTGTTTTATGTATTAGACATTCAAAGATATTTGCAATGAATATGTGTGTTCTTGAATGAGTTGAGAATTTGTATTGAGGTAATAAAGACAAGAAATGATAATGTAATCTTTGATAATTAGACTTTACAAACATAGCACACTCTTTTTTGGATTGTCGACTATGAATGGAACTAAGATTTCATTACTATGCATGAAGTGGTGTAGAATCTAACTTGACATTGTGCTTGAAAAGAAACTATAGGTGGTTGAGATTGTTGAAGGAGTGACCTTGAGATAAAGATAAAGAACCTTTGGTGATCTGAATTTAAACATGAAACCCTATTTTTTTTTCTGAAGTAGAGCTTTAATAAAGTGACTGTTTATTGTTCTTTGGGAAAGATACATTCTACGAGTGAGTAGTAGATGCCCTAAATGTTTTGGGAAGCATGATTGATGTTTGGAAAGTGTGTATGTGGAACACATGTTGTTAGATGACTGTGATGAGCATGTTTTAAGTGATTTGAATCAACTAAATAGGTAATGAACTCATTGAACCATTGAGTGACAATATGAACCACAAACCTAGAAAAGGAAGTTGGTTTAAAAATAAGGTTAAGGATGTTTTATTTGTACCTATTCTACATTAATTATCTTAAAATAGATTTTTTGAATATCTCAATTCATATATATGATATTTTAGGTCATTTCTGTTGAGAGTTTTATTAGAGATTGAAGTTTAGGAAATGGATTTGCATGTTTATTTCTTGATAGATGACCAATAGTTTTCCTATGTATCAATATTTTTCAAAATTAATAGTGCTCAGTATGCATGAATATGGACAATATAAAATAAAGGTAATTTTTGGTTCGAGGTCTGATTTTTGTGGATGAAGTTTGTTGAAACAAAGCAAGTTTTTGGTTTCTATATAGAATTGCATATGTAATAGTTATTTAAAATTTTGAAGTAGATGGGCATGATAGATGTGTATGTTGAAAATTTTATTTGATGGCATGGGTATTTAATAGTTTTAAAATATTTTTTTTATAAGGGCTTTCTGAAGCGTTTGTGAGAATCTCATTTTCAATGATTGGTCCATTATTCATATGATGCATGCAATTCATTTTAGTTTCAAAGAAAGAGTTTGTTGTATGGAAAATGATATTAGTGTTTTGATGTAAAATATACTATGATGATCTGTATGTGCATTAAAAAAACTTCTGTATATTTGAGAATCATGGTGCATATATATTATGGAAATTGGGAAATACTAGAACTTTGAAGTTGCAAAAACTAGTTTTAAGCCTAGTTTTTTATACTGTGGATCTGGTATGTTGTGTTTGTCCTTGAATATTCTAAGGATTTTGACTTTATAATATGTCATTTATTTTTTAAACTAAAATTTTGGTTTTTTAGAGACAATTTAGTTTATTCATAAAGATATAATTTAGTTTTATATAGGAAAGTTTTGAATAACCTAGTTGACTATTTTGTAGGAATATATCAAAGTTGTAATGTGTGTGTGTGTGTGTGTGTGTGTGTGTGTGTGTGTGTGTTCTCAAACCCTGTCTAATAGTGTCAATCATCGTATTGACTTTAAAAAGATATGAGGTTTTTGTTAAGTTTGCATATTAAAATCAAGGTCATAGGTCTTGATTTAAATTTGGATATTGAAGTTGTAATTCTCTGATGAGTTAGTTACTTCTCAATTAAAATTTACATAAGGAATATATTAGGTAAATAAGTATGTTTCATAATTACTTGGTGACTTTAATTTAGAAATATTATGCTGAAATTTTGTATCTTCATTTTTAGAATGGTTCAGTTTCTAGTTGGTTCAATAGAAATTCATGAAATGTCTAAAATTTGTGAAATAAAATAATGTCAATTTTAAGAGATAAAAAATATTTGATCTAATTTGAAATATTCTATATTGAAATCTTGATATTATGATATTAGTTGAGGTCTCAGTTAGATAATTTTTAGTTTAGATTGAGTTCAATTTGTTAAAAAAAGATAGTATATGGATACTCAATCTTGCTTCTTTTTAATTTATTTGTTGATTTTCAGTCTTAAAAATATTATATTTCAGATTATCCATAATATTCAGGTGGGACCATCTTGAGTCAGCTAGAAGCGGTGATAATAGGGATTGAGAAAATAATTATGATAGTGATGTAAATTAATCTAATTCTAATATGAAATTTCCTAGAGGTGGTTTTCGTGTAAGACATTTTGGTCTTAGGTTCAATAAGGGAACTATGATGTTTATACATTTTGATGCCTCAGACCCTAATTTTAGGAATGTACTTAATATCTTGCCTTTTAATCTAGTTAATAGAGGCAATAAAATAAATAAATATTTTTATGTTCGTAAGTTTAGAGCAAGATCCCACTCACAGAGTAGTTCTTCTTGTACTTAGAGAATAACCCACATCATCTTCCCATTCAATCTCATGAAAGAGTGCAGAGATATATTGAGCCCAATCCTACCAATTAGGTCACACAGTTTGAAATTGATACAGTCCATGCTAAAATCTTTATAAATATGGTCATTCCTTTGAATGAACCTTCTCTTTTTCGTAGAGAGCCTATTATGAAATGTAAAATGTTAAGTTTAGCAGTTTCTCATAGTGAGCCTATCTTGGGATTTAAGAGGTTGAATTTGGGAACACATGGATATGTTGGTAGGAGAAAGACAATGGATTTTTCATTTCCAAGTGCATAGAAGAGAACTGCAACAAATAGAGCTAAAATTCAGTTAGAGCCTAATACATCTATGGAAGTTAGAATGTTGAAAATGATCAAATTGGATGTTGATGATAGCATAAGTGACTATGGAACGAAGTTGGTTCAGTTTCCTACTATAGAGATGGAATATAATGTGTATCTTAATACACAAGATAAACCTGTGATTGAAGTATTTTTAGACTCAAATGATTATTAGATGTCCACTAGATGAACTTTATTTTATGCTAAACTTTGACATGACAGAACTTTTCACTTTTCAATTGATACTTTAACTATAGATTTTTGATATTTTGATGATAATATTCTAAAAAATATAGTAGATTTTATTTTGATATAAATATATATGCTTAAGTTATTTTTGTCATGCATTATGGTTTAATATAAATAAAATTTATTTATCTTTGACTTATCTATTTTATGGTTGAAATATGTATTCTATCATATTATTAATCGATAAGGGTCCCCACTCATTAAGATTAATATTCCAATCTATACTTTAATAACTTGATCAATTAATACTTTTAAGTCTTAATTAAACCTATCCTTAACCAATATTTGTTTATAATTAATTGACTTTTTAAAAGTTAATTAGTTAGCATAAACTAATAACTAACTAAAGTTAGTTATAACTTATTTGCAACTAAGTTTGAAGGTATTAAAGGAGATTAAGGACTCATTTGAAGATAGAAGAACAATATGTATTGAAGACTTAGACATTTTTGTAAAGTCAATCATTCATCTTTCTTCTTTCTATACAACTTCTTTGAGATAGTACAACTATTGCAGATAGATCTAATGGTATTTTATCTAATAGTTGAGTAATTACTTATGCAACATAGGTATATCTAATTTTTATTATCATTTAATATTAATTATCTAAAGTTTGCTAATCTTAACATTTTTTAATGATTGTTATTTATAGTCATATGCATATATTTTAAGTATTCAACCTAAAAAATGATGAATACTTCATTATTTTATGACATTTCATTGATCTATTTTGATTATAAAGTTGTCACTCAAATTATTGTAAAGGAAAAATGTTAGCTTTCTCAATAAAATTATATTTTTCTATTAAGATGACTCTCCTTTGAGACTCACATGTTTTACTGTAATCTATTTTGATTCCAATTTTAATATAAATTTATCTTTTTCTTTAATCTAATTTTGTTTCTATTTCTTAGTTTATTTTCTTAGATTGTTTTCAGTTTCATTTTTATTTTAAGAGTTTTTTAATTTAATTCTTATTTTTTTTAGATTAGATAGTAATAGATCCTTCTTTTGGTCAACCCTTTCTTTTAGTTTTGTTTTAAGTTCTTTAATGTTTAATCTCAATTTTAATTATTTTTTAAATCTGTTTAAGTTTGCAATTAATAGTCTTTTCTATTTAATTTAAAATTATTATTTTATAGTTGTTTCATAGATTATTAGACTCATTTTTGTTTCTGTTTAACCTTAGATTATTTATTTGATCTTTTTAGTCCTTAGCTTTTACGTTATTTTAGATTTGTCTTTTAATTAGACTAGGTGCTTTAGTTCAGCTTTAATTGCTTAAGCACTTTATTGTCCTTTTCTTAGTTTAGTTGTTTGATTATCTTTAGCTTGTTTATTTTTTGTTGTATCTCACTTGTATTTGTTATGTGCTTGAGTATATTATCTTTTATCTTATCTTAAATTTGTTTCTTTATATTTCTAGTTGTTTTTTGAAGTTACTTTAGAAAATATTCAACAAGAAGCAAGATATTATTTAAATATACAAATATTTATTAAATCAGATTTTTATTCTTCAAGATATTATCGAACTCATAAGTTTTCTCTTTGGATAGAATAGATTACATATTTTTATCTTAACTAATTTATGATTTGATAAAATTGATTTATGATTGTTTTAATGGAATATGTTGTATTTGATAATTTATTGATTATTTCTAAAAAAATATTATAAAAAATCTCACATTTTTAAGATCATAGTTGAACCTTTAGAACCTCATGATTAGATTGGTATGATTCTACTTTGACCTTCGTGATAGACGAAATGGTTGATTCATTGATTGTACAATTTACATCATCGACAAATTTGGTGACTCTATTGGAGAAAGTCATTCATAAATTTGATTTATTTTTATTTTTATTTTCTTTTTGCTAATGGTACTCATAGGTCAACAGCCTCCTATTATTCAACTTAGAATAGATATAGAAGATGATTAAGTTGATGTTGCTTTCAATCTAATACATTATGCATGGTATAATCATCCTAAAAATATTCATCAAATTATTGAATTCATTTATGAAGAAGAAGAGATTGTAGAATTTGAAATTGATTGGTATTCAAATCTTACATGTAAGACTCAATAAAACATTCTAAATTCAAATAGAAGAATGAGAAGATAGATCAAGGGTTTTAGCTGCTAATCCTACGTCTAGAACTTATTTTATTAATTCTTTTCTATTTGATAATTTTATTTTGCATGTTAAAACTATTGTTATAAATCTGTAATTAAATCAATTACATCAGGTTCAAGGTAATCAATTTTTTCAAGTAAAAATTGTTGAATCTTTTATTGGAAGATAAACTAATGGGAGAACAAACATAAGTAGAGCAGAGATTAGAGGATTTGATTCATGGTTTGTAAAATAATATAGAATAATATGATCTCACTGAAGGTGAAGATGAAGTAGAAGCTCAAGAAGAGTGTTAGATAGTTGTATCACCATAGATTTTTGCTAATCTAATTAATGTTAGGAATCATCTTGGTAAGTTACCTTCTCTTAAAGGATTGAATATATCAATTTTTTTTTGTTTTACTAGAGAATCATGGGAAGATTACTTAGAAACTTGTAGATTAGTTTATGCTACTCTTAGAATAACTAATGAAAATATTTGCTTCAGAATTTTTATCCAAATATTAGAAGGGAAAGCTTATCACATATTTGTTAGTTTGTCTACTAAGGTTATTGACACTTAGAGAGATGTTAAACATTTAATAGAGTTGTCCTTTGAAAAAGCTAAAGAAGATTTTGATCTAGTCAATGATCTTATGAATTTTTTCATTGATCTAGGTGAGACCATTTATAATTTTATTTTTAGGTTCAATAAGCTACATCAAAATATCTCACGTGATCTTAGACCTTCTAAAAGGTTATCTAGACTTTATTTTTGCAATACTTTACCTTTAAAGTGTAAAATGGCTTTAGAAGATAAAGACATTATAGAATATAGTGAAACTTTAAGTTTATATATTGAATATAAAAATAAGCTTAAATGCATTGGTTTTAAAGATAGATCATTCGCAAAGTTAAAGTAAGATAATTCAAAAAAATTAAAGCTCATACAAAGTCTAGACAATGAGTTGGTCGTTGTTAAAAGATAGCTTAATGATAAACCTTCTTCCTCAAATATAAATAGTAAATAAGATAAAAATGATGATATTGCTTATTAATGTAATGTTTGTGAACTAGATCATAATCCGAACACATATATTATTGTTCTTAACTTCAAGAAATTTCTTCATGAAAAAGATGAAATATTTGAAAATCTAGTGTATAGTATAAACACTCTTGATGATCCATGAGAAAATAAAAATATTTATGCTATAAATACTATGAATAAGGATTATAATTCCCCTCAGAACAATAAAATAAAAAATGATATAATCTTTTTTTGATGATAAAATAAAAATAGATAAAGAAAAATTAGTTTAGAATAATGCTAATAATTTGAATGATAATACTGCACAAAATATTTCTTTCTCAATTGGATATAATAACAGTCAATATCAACATTATAAATCTAAGAATTTTAGATAAAGTGATGTTAAAACTTATAACATAATTGATTATTTGTTAACAATTAAGGCTAGATTTTATTTACTATAGACAACTAGTCTTCTAAGTCAGCTTGATAAGATTAATGAAGTTATAAAAAGTCTTAGAACTGATGTAAGCTTGCAATAAAAAATTAATTATGAACATATTTATGCTCGGTATTTTGACCCTCCTAATGATTACATTTCTCATTTCTATGTTACAGTCAATATTACTAATAAAATAATTCATAATTGTATCTTAGATATAGATGTCTTAAAGAATATTATGCCTAAATCTATTGCAAATCAATTAAGTATATCTTATGAAGTAGATAGTAGGAAGCTTACTGATTTTAATTCTAGACAAACTAAGAGTTATGGTAAGTTTAATGACACAGTCATAAAAATTACATAAGATGAATAGATTAGATGCATGAATAATATTCAAATATTATATATTCTTAGTAATTATGCAATGTTGTTAAGAAGAGATTGGTCTAAAGTAATTGGAGATTTTGTTAGAAAAGATATAACATAGGTACATGTTAATAATGAAATCCCATTCATTAAAAGGGAAGATTTTTCTAGTACACCTATTGATTCACCTTCTTCTAATATTTCTTACATTGAAACTGGAATTAAAACTTATGAATTGTTGGATTTAGATGAACTAAAAAATCAACATGAAAAAATATTTGAAAATAATATTTTATGGTCACTTTACTTTGATGGAGCTTGCTCTCAACAAGATAATGATGATGTAATTGATCTAATTTTTTTTATAAGTAAATTTTTTTGTTATGCCTTCAAATTGTCTTTTAAAAATACTAATAATACAGTAAAATTTGAAGCATTATATTTAGTTGTAGAAAAAGCAATAGAATTAAATATTAAGCATTTAAATTTTTTTAGAGATTCAGAGTTATTATTAGATAAGTTCGTAAGATTTATAAGACTAATCAAACTCATCTACACCGTTATACATAAAAAAATTGGTCATTACTTGAGCAATTTGAAGCATTTAACATTACACATATTCTTAGAGAATTCAACATTATAGCTAATAAGCTTATTGTTTATGTCTCTAATCTAATTCTAAGTGAGATTGAACCTACTACAGACTTTTCTTTTACTGACATCTTTCATCTTAAAATTCCTAATTTTAATGATAGTTGGCATGTTTTTAGTTTTGATGAACATATAGATTCATTTATTAAAGGTAATTATTTTGATCATGATGACTATGTACTAAATTATGAAGATTATTGATAATTGAGTACTAATAAATTACCTGCTAGTTTATTGAGTTTATAATCTATGTTCATGTCTAATGAGTAGTAAAAAATCTTTATAATGGAAGAACCATAAAAAAGAATCATACGTGAGATCATTCTTATGAATTTGGGTGTTGAATAAGATCCAAAGTATGTTTATTTAAAAATTCAAGTGACTGCTAGTGAGAAAGTTAAATTGTTTAAATATTTTACTAATATTTTTTCTTAGTCATATAAGGATCTTAAAAGGTATGATATTGAAATTATTAGACATAATATACCTATTAATCCTGATATCAACCCCATTAGGTAAAAAATATGAAGAATCAGCGATTTGTTAGAAGATACCATTAACAAAGAACTGGATAATATGATTGATGATAGTGTCATTTTTCTTATAACATATTCAAAATAAGTAGCTAATATAATTCTGGTTAGAAATAAAAATGGTGACATTAGACTATATATTGATTTTAAAGATTTAAATAAAGCTAGTGTTAAAGACAATTTTTCTCTACCAAACATAGATCAAATATTGTAGCAAGTTGCAGGATCATAAATGATGTCTTTATTGGATAGATTTTTAGGTTATAATCAATTTTTTGTAAATCTTGAAGATAGACATAAAAATACTTTTACCACTCGTAGAGGTACTTTCTCTTATAATAGAATGCTTTTCAGATTGATGAATGTAGAAACTACTTTTCAGAGAGCTATGCATGTTATTTTTTATGATTTGATTGGTATTGTTATTTAAATTTATTTAGATGATCTCACCGTACATTTAAAAAAAAGGAAAAAACATTTAAACTATCTTCATGAAGTATTCACAAGATGTAGAAAATTTGACATTTCTTTGAATTGAAAGAAATTAGTTTTTTGTGTGACTGAAAGTAAGTTGTTAGGACAAATTATTTCAAAATATGGTATTTCAATTGACCTTGAACATGTTAAAGTTATTAAGGAACTACCTCCTCCCAAAGATCAATCTAGTTCAAGATCTTTCTTTAGTAGAATAAACTTTGTTAAAATTGCTGACAAGTCTAATCCATTGCAATTATTGTTGAAGAAAGATAAAATATATATAATTAAGATGAGAGTGTTGAATCAACATTTGATTCTATTAAAAATGTCATTCTAATGCTTATGTTCTTACTAAACCTGATTTAAATAAAGTATTCATTTTTTATGTTAATGTTACATAAAAAAAAATTAGCATTGTAATGAATCAAAAATTTGAAAATAATGAAGAAAAACCAATCGAATATATGAACCAAATGTTAAAAGATGAAAAAACTAGATACCACCTTATCGATAAATTTATTTTTTTCTTAGTTTCTTCTTTGATTAAATTTTGATATTTATTGATGGGGAAAAAAAAATTGTGTGATCTAATGTACCTATTTTATCTTATCTTTTAAAACAACCAATCATTTAGGGAAGGCTTGTCAATTAGATTTTATGCATTCAAGAGTTTGATCTTGAATTTGAAACTTAAAAAATAATTAAAAGTAATGAATTAGTAAAACACTTAACTAAAAATGTTTCTTCAGTTATTAATATTTGAGTTTTATCAATTGATGAAAACTTAAATGTAAAGCCACATTTAAAGACTATGAAAGTTATTGAATTTTCTTTAAAAATTAAGTTTATGTTAGGTTGTGGAGCTAAAAACTTCACTGATGCAGACATGGAGGAGGTTGTTGAGAGGTTGTTGAGTTGCAGAGCAACCGACGTCGGTTTGATCAACTGGCGTCGTCATATCCAGTGAGTAGAGCAACCGACATCGGTCAGTGTCGACTGACGTCCGTCATCTCTAGCTAAACAAAGACCAATGTCGGTCACCTGTGTGGTTCTAAAACTGCTAGTTGACGAACAGTTAGTTAATGAACCAGTTATTTGCATGTTAAAAGGCTAATTTTAGTCTTGAGTTGTGGATCTAATTATTGTAATTAGATGTCTAATTATTGTTTGCATGAGATCTATATAATAGACTCATGGGCTATATTGTAATTTGTGCTAGTTGAGTAAAAGCAAGGTTAGCTCCTTCAGAGTGAAGAGAGTAAGGTGTGTTCCTCCTAGTTCCACAGGGGTGCCAAGTGTGTATGATCAAGTAGAGCTGAAGGTTGTGCAAGTTCTGGTAGAAGATCCATAGGGGTGCTGGTTTGTATAATCAGAAGGGTTCTTCATGTGTGTATGATCTTGGTTGGCAAGTGTGCAAGGCCAGGTTAAGAGATCTACATGTGTAAGTAAGGTCGATTGATCTGTAGGTGTGTGTGTGTGCGAGATATAGGTTGTAAGTGTGTAGAACCAAGGTGATTTGTAGGTGTGCAAGATCAGGGAGGTCAACAACACAACAGATAGCAAGATCAGGTGAGATCTACTTGAAGTACGATTGTGTATTTAGAGTGCGGTGTGTACTCAGTGTACTAGCAGTTTTGTTACTGACTGGTTGACAGCTCTGTGTGTTGAGTTGTGTTTGTAATTGATATTAAAAGAGAGATAACTCTTGAAGAGATTTACTGTTTATGCCCTAGAGGTGTGGGAGCCCTAGAGGTGTGTAAGGAAGAAGACTGTGGCATCTTCTTTGTTGTATTTCCTTCTGAAAGAGTATTAATACAATTGGGTATTGTCTCTCATATTTTGTATTGTTTCTGAATTCTAGTTACTTGTTACTTCTGGTTAAATTTTGCATTTAGTTGCTTATACACGGTAATCAATTGTGCTTCCTAGATCCTATCAAGTGGGATCAGAGCTGTTTGTGGTTCTAGATTCCTGACAAAGTGGTATCAGAGCTAAGGTTACAGGGAGCAAATTTTGTGTTTGATTACAGGTCACTCTCAAGGGTTTCTAATTGAGTGGGAGTATAGCAATGGTAGAAAAAAGTACACTAAGAATGGAGGAATTGAAAAGCATGTATGGTCAATTACGGTGTTATGAAAAGAAAGAGCAGGTAAAAAAATATTGTTGGTTAGTAAAAGATTAGCATGAAGGAATTGAAAAAGTAGATGTTGCAGGTGTTGTTGCACAGAATGATCTGAGATGTTCCTTGGATAAAGTAGAATCTTGTTTTATAGATTTTGTTGCCTCTTTCCATGTAGCCCCATATAGAGGGGTTGGTAAGCCTTGTCAAAGTATTGGCAAAGGGGAAGTGCGGCTGAAATTGTAGACGGCCAACACATGGGTGTTGAAGGAGGTCATGTAGGTCCCAGTCTTGAAGATGTGGCTAATTTCTTCAAGGAAGTTGGGTGATGAGAGATGCATAGTAACTCTCACAGTGGATTCTTGGAATGTTGCCAAGGATGCACTTAAATTAGCATGTGGTAAGAAAGTAGGTACTCTTTATCTACTTGCTTGTATTACTAATTTTTTTTCTATTGCAAAGACATGGCTTTGTAGGCTTGGTCACATGAGCAAAAAGGAGATGCATGTTCTTAAGAGGAAGTCAGATGTGTTTGACAAACTTAAGAACTGGAAAGCCTTGGTGTTCTTGGAGGAGATGATGGATAGAGATCAGTGGATGGGACTGGATATCTCTGAGCATGGTAGTTTGGATAGGGTTTTGATTCAAAGTAATCTTGTGGATAAAAAGTTATCACTCATAGGAAAACACAGATACCAATGTCGATTATGGGAAACTGGCATCGAACAAACAGGCACCGACATCGGTCATGTGCAGACAAGCAAAGTCGGTGGCATCGGGTAGGTGGTGACCGATGTTGGTAGGATAAACAGTGTCAGTGTCTAGGACAGTCACATGGAACCGATGTCGATCAAATGCAGACTATGTGGTGACTGAGGTCAGTCACTAGAACAGATTTTGGGCAAACAGCAAGCTGTCAAGGAGTCTCAAATGCCCATATGGAGGACTGAAAGAGTAAGTAAGCCTCAAATTCGTTGTTCCTTTTCTTTATACTCGTTATTCATTGTAGAGCAGGAAGGATCCAGGAAATAGTGAGAGCATGACATGATTTTTTTGGAGAAAAACCAAACGGGAGATTTGGTAGAGTTGCCAACTAGGATGAAAGCACTAAGAGATGAATGGATTCCTTGGTTAAAGAATAGAGAGAATGGACACATGAGATAGAAGGCCAGGTCATATGGTCTTGAGGAAGCTGCAGGATAGTGGTACAGGTTTGACAGGTGGATGACAAAGCACGGCTTTAGTCAATGTCATTATAACCATTGTGTGTTTCTTTACCAAGTTGGATGATGGTTGTGACATTATCTTATTATTGTATGTGGTTGATGTGCTTGTTGCAGGTGCATACATACAGGGAGTTGCTGAGCTAAAGGTAAAGTTAGTTTAGTGGTATGTCATAAAGAATTTAGGAGCAGTGAAATTCTTTGGCATGAGTAATCCTAGAGATAGGGAAGATCACAAGTTGATGTTGTCACAGGATGATTGTGTGAAGGTAGTGCAGGATGCAGAACGGAAAGCGCACCTATGGATGGACAGTTCACAAAACAGGGTCCCCAATCACATGATGAGGTTGAGTACATGTGTACTCCCTAATGTTGCCCCAGTAGTGTGAGTTGTCAGCAGGTTTGTAGTCAATCTAGAAAGGAAGCACTGGAAAGCGGTTCAGTGGGTTCTCAGATATCTGAGAGGGACCAGTAGTAGGGATTCTTGCTATGCAGGGTCAAGAACTTTAGATATGGTAGGTTACTTGGATGACAGGTGTTGTACCACAGGATGTGTGGTGGTTGGTCTTCAATATTGAGCTTGAAGAGGGATACAAGCTAGGAAATAGATTAGACGGTGTATAGGTACAAGTATAGTGTAGCCGTTTATCTCTAAGTAAGAGATTTTTAAGTTGTGGAGCTAAAAGCTTCACTGATGCAGACATGGAGGAGGTTGTTGAGAGGTTGTTGAGTTGCAGAGCAACTAACGTCAGTCTGATCAACTGACATTAATCATATCTAGTGAGCAGAGCAATTGACATCGGTCAGTGTCAGCCGACGTCGGTCATCTCTAGCCAGACAGGGACCGACGTCGATCATTTATGCAGTTTCAGAACTGCTAGTTGACGAACAGTTAGTTAATGAACCGATTGTTTGCATGTTAAAAGGCTAATTTTAGTCTTGAGTTATGGATCTAATTATTGTAATTAGATGTCTAATTATTTTTTGCATGAGATCTATATAATAGACTCATGGGCTATATTGTAATTTATGCTAGTTGAGTAAGAGCAAGGTTAGCTCCTTCAGAGCGAAGAGAGCAAGGTGTGTTCCTCCTAGTTCCACATGAGTGCTGAGTGTGTATGATCAAGTAGAACTGCAGGTTGTGCAAGTTATGGTAGAAGATCCACAGGGGTGCTAGTTTGAAGAATCATAAGGGTTCTTCATGTGTGTATGATCTTGGTCGGCAGGTGTGCAAGGCCAGGTTAGGAGATCTACATGTGTAAGTAAGGTCGATTGATTTTCAGGTGTGTGTATGTGTGCGAGATCTAGGTTTGCAAGTGTGCAGAACCAGGGTGATTTACAAGTGTGCAAGATTAGGGAGGTTAGCAACACAACAGGTAGCAAGATCAAGTGAGATCTACTTGAAGTATAATTATGTACTTGAAGTGCAGTGTTTACTCAGTGTACTGGCAGTTTTGTTACTGACTGGTTGACAGCTCTGTGTATTGAGTTATGTTAGTAATTGATATTACAAGAGAGATAACTCTTGAAGAGATTTATTGTTTATGCCCTAGAGGTGTGGGAGCCCTAGAGGTGTGTAAGGAAGAAGGCTGTGGCATCTTCTTTGTTGTATTTCTTTCTGGAAGAGTATTAATACAATTGGGTATTGTCTCTCATATTCTGTGTTGTTTTTGAATTCTAGTTACTTGTTACTTCTGGTTAAATTCCACATTTAGTTGCTTGTACATGGTAATCAATTGTGCTTCCTAGATCCTATCAAGTGGGATCAGAGCTGTTTGTGGTTTTAGATTCCTGACAGTTTAGTTATGAAATGAATGAATGAAACTGTTTGTTGACTGAAGATGTTGGTACCATGACTTAATCTATTATTTTAAAAATCAAGTCTATCCTAATAACTTAGATAAAAAACAAAGATATTTTTTAAGACAAAGTGTTAAATTTTTGCTTGTTAGAATTTTTTTTTGTTTTATCGTAATAGAGATGGAGTTTTGTTGAGATGTTTTACTCATGATTGGACACAAAAAGTTATTAGAGACTGTCATGAAGAAAATTATAATAAAAATTATGTTAGAAAAATAATTTATTATAATATTTTAAGAGTAAGTTATTATTGACCTACTTTATTTCAAGATCCTTATAAGTTGGTTCGTTCTTGCATGCCTTATCAATTATTTGTTGGAAGAGATAAACTACCTGCAATGCCTTTAAATCAAATTATTCTTGAAAAACCTTTTACAAAATAAGGCATTTACTTTATTTTAGATATTCATCCACCTTTATTTGTAGGTCATAGATATATTTTGATAACCATAGATTATTTCACTAAGTGACCTGAAGCTAAGGCACTTAAGAGTTCAGTAGCAGGTGAAGTAATTTTTTTCTTAGAAAATTAATTTTGTTTTAGATTTGGAGTCCCATATGAGATTATTTTAGATAATAGACTTCAATTCATTTCAAATGAATTTATAGAATTCTTTAAAAAATACTCTATTATTTCTAGTCATTCATCTAAATATTATCTACAAGAAAATGGCCAAGCTGAGTCTACAAATAAAATTTTTATTTTATTATGAAGAAACTAGTTTGTGATAACAGAAAAAATTGGCATCTCAAAATTTTTGAAGCTTTATGGACTGATAGGACTATTTTTAAAATAGAAACAAGTTATTCACCTTTTATGTTAGCATATGGGTTTGAAGCTACTTTGCCAATAGAACTTCAAATTTCTTCAGTTAGGACTACTTTATAATATGTAGCTAAAAATATGAATTTAATTGAAAAAAAATTACATGATTTAGGAGTTCTTGATGAATTCAAAGTAACATCATTACAAAAAATAGAAATAGCTAAGCAAAAATCTTTAAAAAAATTGATAAAAAAATTTAATATTGATGATTTAGTCTTATATTGGGATAAATTCCACGAAGATCCTGAAAATCATCATAAGTTTGATTTGTTATGGTTTGGGCCTTATAAAATTGTCATAGTTCTTGGAAACAATGTATTTTATCTTAAAGATCTTGAAGGAAATTGGTTGTGTTACTCAGTTAATGACCATCACTTGAAGTTGTTCCATGATTAGTTATTTTTTAGTTTGTTCTCTACTTTGTTTTCCATTTTTATTTTGGTTTATTTTATTTTATGTTTTATTTTTGTCTACTATTCAATTATATCTTTCATTTATTATTGTTTCTATCTATTTTGTTATTTTTTGTTGTAATTTAATTTGAAATGATCAATGAAGGTCGTAAATGGATAAATATCACATTGTGAAGGAAGAATATAAAGAAGATGCAACTTTACTGTAAGTATCATTCATTTTCAGAAGTTATTTTTATAAATTTAGTTTTTGTAATAAATAAAAATACATGTTGAGCTATATTTGATTGTTAAAGTATTGCTTTATTTTCATATTTTTACTTAAGACATCTATATTTAATTATGCATCCAACTCAAACTTCTCTGTTATATCACTCCCTTTCTTCATGCCATACTAGCCAAATAATCCATCCCTTGCTAAAAATTATTATTTAAATGGGTTCATGTTTAGCTACTTGAGAAATAATTTTCTTGGATCACACTCTCAAGAAAATTATGTTTTTATTAATAGGCAATTTATTACTACTCAACTTCATTACACAAAATTGACTAGCAAGGTCTCTAATGTTATGCCTATTTTATACACCTCTTAAAATTTTCAAAAAAAATTAATACTTTCTACCATAGAGATGGCCTTGTCATGAAATCTAAAAATGTATCGAGGACCTAGTCGATTAATAGTATTTTTTTAAAAGCATGTTTTCAATTATGAAATGATAATAATTGGTTGATGAATTCATACTTATGTTTCTAAGTGGTTTCAAAAAGTATGGTGGAATAAAATATTCATATATATTTCTAAATATGATCAATTATCTTATTTTTTAGTCAAAGCAGTTTTGAGATAGCATTTCAGTTAGTAATGGACTTTCAGTTTTGACAGTTTAAATAGATTTATAGTGATGCTTTGATTTTCATATATGATATGATTTTTTATTCATAATAGATAATAGTGTTATATGGATGGTTATCGCATTTGAAAACACTATATTTTGAAAATCAATGCGTATATTACTGAAATGTTATTTTGAAGGTAAAGCCCAGATTCATGGCTCATTTCATTTACTACCTCTGGTATAATGGATATTTGAAATGTTGATATGCTTTGGATGATTTGATGATGTTGTCAAAATTTAGGTTGTATATTGCATATCATAAAACCATTGTTCTTATGTTTCATAAGTTCTAAATTTTTTTTTGATATTCTAAGTTTAAGCCATTATCAATTTCAAGATCCTAACAATCATTTCAAGCATAAGTTTTGAAGTATAGAGGGAATTCTATTATTTCATTAGGCCTAGAGATTTATAATAATGAGGTTAGAGCTTAGACTTATTTCATGAAATATGATGACTAAGGTGCTCTTTGAAGTTAATATAATCCTCACATATATTTTCAAAGGCTTAAGATCTTTGAAATAATTCAGAGATTTATCACATGGCATTATTAAGACTCTTTAGGTCATGATGATATGACATAGACATTTTCAAGGGTTTAAAGGTGCATTATGGGATAGTTTATTTCCCTACGTCGAAAGTTGTTTGGATGTGAAGCGTATTCAATGAATTTATTGATTTGATAAGCTGATGATTGGTTGGTGACATGATCCATCGTGGCAAATTTAGTTGGCATCAACATTTAAAATAAGTGCAACTTCAATGCTTCAAGATCACCTTGGAGATTTGGCGGTAACAAGAATTTAAGTTAGTTTACGTATGCCTCAATTTGTGGAGGTTGGTTAAGGTTTGTCAAGAAGGTTTAGTGATAGCTAATTTTGTCAATGTCAATAACAAAAATGACAGGGTTGCTAAGTACATTTTTAGTAAATGTTAACCAATGAGATTAGAGCATGACACTCAATTGGTTACGACAAGGAGATGGTGGATATAAGTTTTTAGTTTATTTATTTTTGGTTTATTTTTGACAAGCTTCTCGTGGAAGCAAATCTTTAATTCATTGAGTTTTTGAGGTTGTAATGCTGTAAAATCAAATAATTTTAGTCAAAAAGGTTTTAGGATGCATTTTAGGTATGTTTATACAATGTTGAATGAATTTTTAAAGTATTCATGGTGGTTTAAGATGAAATTTGTATTTTACATCAAAGAAATAAGTCTTGGCTTGAGATTTTGGATCTGCATGAATATTCATAGAAAATCTAAGCTATTTTGAATAAGTTTATGAAAAAGTAAGGGCTATATTATGAAAAAATCTTATAAATTTGATTGCATGTAGACATTTTGAGATTTATTGATAATTTTCTTAAGTTTATTTAAGAAATGTGTTATATGTATGGTTGGAGATGTTATCAGTTGTGCATAGTTTGTACGTATGATGAAAATGATAAAATTAAAGTTTTCTGGTTATTATTAACATGCATACAAAAGGATATTATATGTTCAATGGATGAAGTATTTTGAGAATAGTATTGTCTTAAAAGATTTTTATTGAAGATCTTAGTTCATATATATGATATTGTTGGATCATTTTTATTGAGAGTTTTGTTAGAGATTAAAGTTTTGGAAATGGCTCTGCATGTTTGATTTATTAATAGATAACCAACAGTGTTATTATGTATCAATATTTTTGAAAAAGAATAGTGCTCAGCATGAATGAATATGGGCAATAAAATTTCTATTTATATAGTCTAGTTTGTTGAAAGAATAAAGGTAATTTTTGGTTCAAGCCCTGATTTTCATGGATGAAGTTTATCAAAATAAAGCAAGTTTTTGGTTTCTATACAAAATTGCATATGTAGCATTTCTTTGAAATTTTGAAGTAGATGGGCATGATAGATGTGTATGTTAACAAATTTGTTCGATGGCACATGTATTTGATAGTTTTGAAATAAATTTGTTTATAAAAGTTTTCTGAAGCATTTGTGAGAATCTTATTTTCAATGATTGGTCCATTGTTCGTATGATCCATGCAATTTATTTTAGTTTCAAAAAAAGAGTTTATTGCATGAAAAATGATATCAGTATTTTGATATAAAATATACTATGATAATTTGCATGTGAATTAAAAATTTTGTCTGTATATTTGAAAATCATGGTGCATATATATTGTAGAAATTAAGAAATACCAGGACTTTGAAGTTGCAATAACTAGTTTCAAGCTTGGTTGTTTATATTGTGGAGTTGGTATGTCGTGTTTATCTTTAAACATTCAAAGGATTTTGATCTCATAAGATGTTGGTTATTTTCAAAACTTAAGTTTTGGTTTCTCAGAGGTAATTTTAGTTTGTTCAGAAAGATATAATTTAGTTTTATATAGAAAAGTTTTGAATAACCCAGTCAGTTATTTTGTGGAAATATATCAAATTTATAATGTGTGTGTGTGTGTGTGTGTGTGTGTGTGTGTGTGTGTGTTTATGTTCTTAAACCCTATTCGATAATGTCAATCATTGTATTTACTTTAAAAAGATATGAGGTTTCTGTTAAGTTTGCATCTTAAAATCAAGGTCATGGGTCTCGATTTAAATTTAGATATTGAAGTTGTAATTCTCTAATGAGCTAGTTATTTCTCAATTGAAATTTACATGAAGACTATATTGGGTAAATAAGTATGTTTCATAGTTATTTGTTGACTTTACTTTGGAAATATTATGCTGAAATTTTGTATCTTCATTTTTGGAATGGTTCATTTTCTAGTTGGTTCAATAAAAAATCATGAAATGTCCAAAATTTGTGAAATAAAATGATGTCAATTTTAAGAGATAACAGATATTTGGTTTAAGTTGAAAGCTTTTGTATTAAAATCTTGATATTTTGATATTAGTTGAGGTCTCAGTTAGATAATTTTTAATTTAGATTGAGTTTAGTTTGTTGAAAAAGGACAATATATGGATATTCAGTCTTGCTTCTTTTTGAACAGTTTGTTGATTCTCAATCTTATTATTGTTATATTCTAAATTTTCTATAATGTTCAAGTGGGACCATCCTAAGTTGGTTAAAAGTAATGATGATATAGGTTGGGAAAATAGTTTTGGTAGTGCTGTAAATCAACCTAATCCTAATAAAAAAATTTCAGAAGTGGTTTTCATGCAAGATGTTTTGGTCCTAAGTTCAATAAGGGAACTAGGATGTCTATACATTTTGATGCCTTGAATCTTAATTTCTGGAATGTACTTAATAGTTTGCCTTTTAATCCAGTTAATAGAGGCCATTAGGTAAATAGAGGTTTTTATGATCATATATTTAGATCAATATCCCACTCACAAAGCAATGTTTGTCACTTAAAGAATAACCCACAGCATCTTCCTATTCAATCTCTTGAAAGAGTGCAGCTAGCTATTGTGCCCAATCTTACCAATTAGGCCACATAATTTGAAATTGAGATAGTTCATACTAAAAAATTCATAAATCTAGCCATTCCTTTGAATGAACCTTCTCCTTCCCATAGAGAGCCTATTATGAAATGCAAAAGGTTAAGTTTAGCAGTTGTTCATAGTGATCTTGTCTTGGGATTCGAGAGGTTGAATTTGGGAACACATCGATATGATAGTAGGAGAAAGATAAGGGATTTTATACTTCTAACTGTATAGAAAAGAACTACAGAAAAGAGAGATAAAATTTGGTCAGAGCCTAATACACTTATGGAAGTTAGAATGTTGAAAAAGATCAAATTGAAATTTGATGATATCACAAGTGACTCCAGAATGAAGTTGGTTCAGTTTCTTGCTATAGAGATGGAATATAATGTGTATCTTAATGCATAAGATAAGCCTATGATTGAAGTATTTTTAGACTCATATGATTATTAGATGTCCACTAGATGAACTTTGTTTTATGATGAACTTTGACATGACATAACTTTTCACTTTTTAGTTGATACTTTAACTATAAATTTTTGATATTTTGATGATAATATCTTGAAAAATATAGAAGATTTTATTTTGATATAAATATATGTGCTTAAGTTATTTTTGACATGCATTATGGTTTAATATAAATAGAATTTATTGATCTTTGACTTATCTATTTTATGGTTAAAATATGTATTCTATTATATTATTAATTAATGAGGGTCCCCACCCATTAAGATTAGTACCCCTAGTCTATATGTTAATAATTTGACCAATTAAGACTTCTAAGTCTTAATTAAACCTATTCTTAACCAATATTTATTTATAATTAATTGACTTTTTAAAATTCAATTAGTTAGCATAAACTAATAACTAATTAAATTTAGTTTTAATTTATTTGCAATTAAGTTTGAAAGTATTAAAAGAGATCAAGGACTTATTTGAAGATAGAAGAACAACATGTATTGAAGACTTAGATATTTTTGTGAAGTCAATCATTCATCTTTCTTCTTTCTATGTAACTTCTCTGAGACAGTACAACTCTTGTAGATATACTTAATGGTATTTTATCTAATGGTTGAGTAATTGCTTATGCAACATAGGTATATCCAACTTTTATTATTATTTAATAGTGATTATCTAAAGTTTGCTAAGATTAACATCTTTTGATGATTTTTATTCATAGTCCTATGTGTAGATTCCAAGTATTCAACTTAAAACATGATGAACACTTCACTATTTTGTGACACTTCATTGATCTATTTTGATTATAAAGTTGTCACTCAAGTTATTGTAAAGGAAGAATGTTGGTTTTCTCAATAAAATTATCTTTTTCTGCTAAGATGACTCTCCTTTGAGACTCACACATTTTATTGTTATCCATTTTGACTCTAATTTTAATATAAATTTATCTTTTTCTTTAATGTAATTTTTTTTTTAATTTCTTAGATTGTTTTCAGTTTCATTTATGTTTTAAGAGTTTATTAGTTTCTTAGTTTAATTCTTTTTCTTTCTTTAGATTAGATAGTAAAAGATCCTTCTTTTGATTAGTCATTTCTTTTAGTTTTGTTTGAAGTTCTTTATTGTTTAATCTTAATCCTAATTAGTTTTTAAATCTGTTTAAGTTTCTAATTAATAGTCTTTTTTGTTTAGTTTAGAATTGTTATTTTATAATTGTTTCATAAATTATTAGATTAAGTTATGTTTCCATTTAACCTTAGATTATTTATTTGATCATTTTAGTCCTGAGCTTTTACCTTATTTTAGGTTTGTTTTATAATTAGACTAGGTGCTTTAGTTCAGATTTAATTGTTGAAGCACTTTATTGTCCTTTTCTTAGTTTAGTTGTTTACTTATTTTTAGCTTGTTTGTTTATTGTTGTGTCTCACTTTTATTTATTATGTGCTTGAGTATCTTAAATGCAATCTATTTCTTTATATTTCTAGTTGTCTTTTAAATTTAATTTGGAGAATATTCAGTAAGAAGCAAGATATTATTTGAATGTACAAATATTTACTAAATCAGATTTGTATTCTTCAAGAGGTTATCTAACTCATAGGTTTTCTTTATCAGATAAAATAGATTACAGATTCTTATCTTAACCGATTCACGATTTGATAAATTAGATTTTTTATTATTATAATGGAATATGTTGCATTTGATAAATTATTGATTGTTTCTTAAAAATTATAAAAAAACTTTCATGTATTTAGGATCGTAGTTGAAATTTTAGATCCCCATGATTAGACTGGTACGATTCTACCTTGACCTTTATGATAGGCGAAAGGGTTGATTCATTGATGATACAATTTTCATAGTCAACAAATCTCATTCACTCAATATATATACATTATAGCTACTTCATCCTTTTTTGATGAGATGACTACAAGATTATATTCCCCTCATTATAGAAGGGGGCCATGTCATAAAGGTATAACATCCACACTTACATAGTTCTCAGAGTATTCAGACTTGCACTACAATTACATGGTTCAAAGACATATTTGGGTCAGAATTATATACATTAGCACTGATTTTCATAGATTTGGGACATAATTTTTTAGCTTTTTGGTACTTTTACTTACACATTATATAGTAGAGGTAACATTTTGAAAGATGCTTCAACTTGACATACAAAATGCACAAATATACAAAAAACACATTTCTCACACTAGATATGACAAGGGGTGTGAACAGAGTTCATTCCTTTTATTATTTACCAAATGTATTGATTCATCTTCTAGATTCACTAGATTACATAGACAAAATATTTCACCAAGATACACTGATTACACTAGGGAATATTATTATCGAACCTTATCTATCTACGACATTTGGTTATATTTATAGGATGAGTTTGATTAAATCACTCAGCCCACAATATTTATAAGATGAGTTTGATTAAACCACTCACCCTTACCATATTTATAGGTTGAGTTTGATTAAATCACTCAGCCTCACTAGACTATGTTTTACAAGATGAGTTTGATTAAATAACTCACCCCACATTAGATTGTGTGTGTGTGTGTGTGTGTGTGTGTGTGTACAATTGAGTTGTGTTGGTTGGGATGTGTTACTCTCAATGACTGTAGTGCCACTCTCCCTATACTAGGTTGGGGTCATGATCACCTCCCAAATCTTCATGCTCTAGATATGACACTTCTAGAGTGTAACCCATATGACCACTTGTGTATTTATCCATTTTTTTAGACATAAAATGTATGAGGTCTCAAGTCCCTTCCTAATTATCTAGCTTCTACAATGGAGTTGATATCCTAGATTCATCACTATGCATCACATTCATAGGTGTATTCTATCCATTTTCTTTCTTTATCTAGATACTTTATATTATTATTCATTTTTTAGATTATATAAATTTATTACATTATGACATGATATTGGTTGTAGGTAACATAGCCAAAGCAAAGAGAAGGTGTGTTATACACACTGAGGTACACATCTTCCTTCCTTTAAACTAGTAATTTCATTTTTATGAATTACTAGATTAAAGGGGTGAAATCTATATACCCATATTTGCTACAAGCATAACTTCATAGTATCATTTTCATAGCTTTACATGTATAGACCTTTTGATAAAGAGTTTGGCATTTTTTGGCATGATCTCATGTGGACATTTTTAGTTCCATGTTATTTTATTGATTTTATCTAGTCTTTTATATATTTATGGTATCCATTATGCCTTTTATCCAATATGCTTCAAGGATCCCTGCCTGTCTCTTGATCATCTCTATATTTTAAACCCCTAGACATTATTGGTTGGCTTAGGACACTAGTGTGATGCTAGTGTCCAATTTCAATGGTATTTTCTAGCCTTATTTTTTTATCATTTTATGTAATTTTCTTCTTGTAGCCATTTTGTGAATACTTGTGTGTTTATTCTATTGTTAGTTTTTGCATGCCACTAGATCTCAACTGAATAGTAAAAGGCTCCCTATATATAAAAAGCTATGGTATAGTTTATGGCACCAATAAAGCTTATAAATTAACATTTATTTTGTCTTATCTAAAATCTATTGAATTGCATCATATAACAAACTTATAGAATTGAAATTCTGAGGTATTCCAAAGTCAGTTTTCACTTGCATTGTTTGTACCAAGGGTCACAATAGAAGAAACAACATATAGTTATTGACTACCATTACTGACACATACTAAAGAGAGAGAAATCCATATAAATCTGAGACCCTCTTCAAAGTATATGTCTATGTAGGCAACACTTAGCAATAATAGTGTTGCTAGGGTTATTTCGACTTAAGTAATAACCCTTTTTTATTGTGTCATAGGAGGTTAAAGGCAAAATGAACTAGGGTTTTGCTTATTGATTTTATTTCAAAAATAATTCAATTTGTTTTGAAGGATAAAATAGAGTTACATATGACATCATAGCTCCCAAAGAAGTTTGGATTCATTCCAATACATATTGAGGGCTAGCTATGTGCATTGATATTTGGACACCTGCATCAATGGTAGTGTCCTAAGGTGACAATAGTGTTTAGGCAGTAAGAACAGTTAGAACACAAAATGAATAGAACACAAATATTATCCATTAGTATGAGATAAATCTAGATCACTAGTACAGTTCAAAACAGAGTAACAAACAAGATATACTCTCTTTACCCCTTAGTTGTATAATATTTATTATATTTGTTGCACATTCTTGAATAGGTTAAATTTAATAAATTATCATATATTATTCAAACTTGAATATTAAATTGTTACATTCAACCATTTTATTTATAGTGTGTTTATGTAATAGACCCATTTTGTATAAAATAACCAAATAATCATCGAGTGTATGTTGTTATAAATAATAGAAATGTAAACCTACAATCTACACCCATTAAGATTAGAGGTTTAATTTTTTATTTCTCATTAAATATTTTAATAGATATTAGTGCCACAAATAGTTTTATCTCACCTAAAGTAGCTAATAAATGGAAAATTAAACCTTTTAGGCTCAAAGAAGGATAGGAAGTAGAGTTTGGTATAGGAAAAAGGGTAGTTATTTTAGAATGTTTAGAATAAGTTGAACTACATCTTGGAGTTATTAAAACCCAAGTAATTCTATTCATTATCACCCTTAGGACCTTTTGATTTGATTCTATGCAAGGATTGGCTACAAAAACATCAAGCAAAGCTTGATTTTTTCAAAAAAATAATACAATGCCTTCATGATACTGATAACCTAGTAGAAATCTAAGATATCCAAAAAAACTCAACTAAAATAATTATTTCAGATTTGTAGGTAAAAATCATAGTTTTTAAAGGCTGAAAATTTTATTTGGTACAACCAAATGAACATCCTAAAGGAAAGTAACTTTCTCTACAAGACTACCTAGCCTTGAGATAATTCAAGGATATATTTCTTGAAGAGCTCCCAAGGTTTCCCCCTAAAAGAGAATTTGATTTTTCCATTAATATTGTAGTAAGATTTGCACTTACATCTAAGGCCCCAAATAGGATGAACGTGAAATATATATATAAACTCAAAGTATTACTATAAGAGCTAATGGAAAAGGGGTTGATTAAGCCTAGTGTGTCACCTTTGGGAGCCCTAGTTATCCTTGTCAAGAAGAAAGATGGAACATTGAGAATTTGCATTGATTACCACATACTCAATAAAGTCACCATCAAGAATAAATGCCTTATTCCTAGAATAGATTATCTATTTGATTAAATGAAGGGTGAAAATGTGTTTTCCAAGATAGATATTCAATCAAGGTACCATCAACTCCATATCAAAGATGAATACATTCATAAAAAAAACTTTTAGAATAAGGTATGGACATCATAAGTTCATTGTTATGATTTTTGGCCTAACTAACACACTTGTTTCCTTCTTTAATTTAATGAACAAATTGTTTCATGATTTATTAAATCAATCCATATTCATTTTTATTCATGATATTATGAAATATTCTAAGAATGAAGTGGAACATGAACAATACATATCCTTCATCCTAAAATGGCTAAGCCAACATAAGTTGTATGGCAAGTTTTCTAAATGTTTATATTTCCAACATAAAATCCATTATTTGAGACATATGATTTTTAAATAAGGACTTGTAGTGGATCCTACACAAATTATAGCCATTAGTGAGTGGCATGCTCCTAAAAATGTGCATGAAGTGTGTAGCTTCATGGGGCTCATTAGTTATTATAGAAGGTTTGTGAAAAAAAAAATCAAGTGTTACTATCCATACCACTTATTTACAAAAGAAGGGAAATCAGTTTCTTTAGAATCCTCAATGTGAGTCAAATTTTCAAAATTTGAAAGAGTTGTTAGCTCCATCTCCTATTCCAGTGGTTTTAGATCTAAATATAAATTTTGAGGTCTGGGTCGATGATTGTAAAGTAGTATTGGTGTTGTTCTAACTCAACATGGAAAGGTAGTTACCTATGAGTTAAGGAAACTGAATGCACATGAACAAAATTACCCAACTCGTGATCTTGAACTTGTAACTATGGTTCATCCACAGAAGAAATGGAAGCATTTCTTGCTTGAAAATCATTTCTAGGTAAAGTCTAACCATCATATCCTAGTGCATCTATTTATTCAAGATGAGTTGATGGTAAGGCAACATAGATGGTTAATATTTATCAATAATTTAGATACTAATATTTTTTATGTGAAAGGTAAGAAAAATTGTTAGTGTGGATTTTTATTTCATTTAATGGTTTTTTTGTACACATATTTAGTTTAGCTTACTTAGGTGTCTTTTAGGTCACTGTGAAAGATAATCCCATATTAATGAGAAAGTGAGGACATATTTATCTTTCACCCATAGAATGTACCTTCCCAAATATTTTATAGCTAATGATGTTAATGTTAATATTTTAATCTTTTGATTGTTGAGCAATTGCTTCTTCTACCTCATGTTTGATTTCACTACTACACATAGGTAATTGTATTGTGTATTCAACTATGTCTAGTAGATCCTTAATTCTAGCCCACTTTGATATAGTAGCATAGCATATCTAGTAGGTGAATGTCATTTTTTATGTTTTGAAATCTTGATTTTTCATCTTGTATGTAACGGATCTCCCATTCATTGACCTGAAATATTGTAGATTCACCATCTCTCAGATTTTGCTCGTCTTCTAGGATCCTTAGTGGATTTAAATTTAGAAAAAGAACAAGCAATAATGCATATTTTATTGGTCATATATAATTTAGTATATTTTCATGCAAAACAACTTACACCATCAAATTCAAAAGGTGTCAAAACCCTAGGCTCATATGTAAACATGACCTAGTTTCATGACAGTTAATTTTTACCTTTTTTGGAGGGTATTAGGACTTTTATAACAATTTCATATAAATACATACAATCTATAATCTTCAAATAAAACTTATTTTTTGGGTTTTTATAGATCTCTAGTGGGTCTTTGGTTGATTTTAAAGAGGTGGAGTAAATGTGGTGTTTTTTGAGAAAATCAGGGTTTTCATGCTTGTATGCACTGTGGGAACCATCGACATATTCAACACCTGTAAGGATGCCTCTTAACCTTAACATAAAAAAAATTCAATGAATGTAAGTATACACTGCATCCATGACAAAAAATCTTGATGTTAATACTTTTGACTATGGGAGCAATTGGTTTTCCTAACATCAAAACTTTTGACTGTAAGAGCAATCAACTTCCCTAGCATTTGGAGTTGTGATTGTGGGAGTATTCATAAACTCTGGCATCTATATTTTGGATTGTGGTAGTAATCATAAACCCTAACATGTGCATGTAGGGATTGCATCCTTGATGTATTTTCCCACTATGGAAAACTTCCAACATCCTAGGATCGAGACTTTGGGGTATGCATGTAGTCTAAAACTCTGATGCAATAGGGTCTTGTAACCCTAACACAAAACCCAAAAATCAAACATATCCACTTTGGGAGAAGTTAAAAACCCCACCAAGTGTATAACATCTTCCAAACTTTGACGATGATCTAGAGGATGTTAAATTTAATTTAGTGAGGTGTGACACTATTCATTTTCAAAAAGGCATCTTTTTTTAGGATGATGTCACTCCCACATCAATCACATCAATTAAGGGGAGGGGATGAGCACCCAAATTTGGTTTTATCCCATGTTTATATTGGAGTTAATCCCTTGGTTGCACATAACCCAAAATTGCTTAACTTTTATTCTAAAATAGCATAAGTTTTTTTTGTGGATAAGTCACCACCAAAAAATCTCAACAATTTGCACACCTAAATTTTTTATGCATAGTGGAGAACATTATTTTTGCTAAGAAAAAATATTCACACGTGCATAAATTTCAACCTATAATTCCTTTTGAGGTGTTACTTTTTTTTTAAGTTTTTTTTTTTGAGTTATATGCATTGGTGATATTTTGTGCTTTATAAATTTAATCCTCTATAGATTTAAGGAGGTGTTATATTCCTAATATATAGCACATGTAGTTCAAAAATTACTTATTTTTTGCATCATGGATCTCAGTTTTGTTTTGATTCTTACACCATTCAACTATCACGAGTGAAAAGTCAAAGTGCAAATCTTTTTGAGGAGAAAAGGCTTACATAGAATCATGATCGGTATAGAAATAAAGCCGACACTTGAGGTAGAGAAGGTGAAGTGGTATAATCAAAATGATGAAGCCTATGGTCTATTGTGTCTATCTATGTCTCCTAACTTACTCTTTTATATCAAATTTGCAACATATCCAAATCAATTATGGTCTGCATTGGATAAACTCTTTGGAAAGTGGGATGAAATGAGGGATCGTGAGTTAGAGAATGAGGTTGTAAGTTTGAGTCCAGTGACTTTGATATTATTCAATAATTTTTCACCAAGTTTAAATCACTCATGTTATATTTGAAACCATGGCATTGACAAAGATTATGATCAATTAATTCTCTACATACTTTCCAAATTAGGACTTGACTATTCTGTCTCTATTTCTACATTCCATGATACCAAGTAGGTCATTGGATCTACATGGACCATGCCATCCTTGGATGATTTTTATAATAACTTAAATCAGGAAAAAGATAAGCTCATTCAAATTGGAACACTAAAATCATCTAAATCACATGATTTGATTGTGATTCATGACAAACATAAGGCTTCCAGTAACAAAGAGATGAAATAGAATAAGGACCCCAAATAAAGAAAGGATCATAAATCCAATGCTAAGCCAAAATCATCAAAAGAGTCCTCCTCTTCAAATGGTAAATCCAATAATGAGTGACTCGCATGTGATTACTTCAATAAACCTATACATGATGAATCCAAATTCATGAATAATCAAATTGATAAACTAACAAAAACTCTCAAGAAGTATGATATCAATGTCCCTAATTCTTCTAATCAAAGTTCATCAGCACATGAGTCTTATAAGGCCAAAGAGAGTAAGAAGGGAAAAGAGAAGGGAAAATCACTTTTTGTATTTGTATTCCAACCTTCCACATGGGTTATTAATTCTAGTGCATCACACCACATGGCTTCATCACAAGTCATGTTCTCATCCTTGGAGTTTTGTTTTATGCCTTCTATTTTATTAGGTGATGATACTTTTAATAAAATTAATGGGAGTGGATATGTTGAAGTGAATGATGGGGCATTTGATGATATTCTATGTGCTCCCTCTTTATCCACCAATCTCTTATTTATTTATCTTATCACTCACATTGGTTTGGGTAAGATATTTGAGTGCACACCCAATTCCATGGTTATTAAGGAAGTTAATAGTGACTTAATTCTTGCATTTGGGAAAGAAAATCAACCATCCAGGTTAATACATGCTCACATTTTTATCCTGATCAATCTTCTACTGCACTTCTCACTCATTTAGATGAGGTGAGTAAACTATGACATGAGTGATTTGGTCATCTCAACTATTGCTACCTGGAGAAACTCAATTGTCAAGACATGGTTTCAAGGTTGTTACAAGTTAAGTTCTCTGATAGAGTTTATCAAGGTTGAATTCTTAGTAAGCATCCAAAGGAGAAGTATGACAAGGGAAAATCATAGAGAGATAAATAGATATTAGAGATTGTCCATAGTGACATTGTTGGCCCATTTCTAAAACCTTCATTCAATAGGATAAAGCACATGCTTACTTTTACTGATGACTATTTGAGGTATACTTAAGTGCATTTATTAAGAAAAAATAAAAGGTATTTAATCATTTTCAAGACTTCAATGCACTTTTATAGAAATAGTTAGGTAAATCCATAAAGATTTTATGCACCGATAATGGTTGTGAGTATGTTAATAACTATTTTTAGTAATTATATACATCAGATGGGATTGAACTAAAACATATAGTTCCATATAGTCCTCAAAATAATGGTGTTTTAGAGTGAAAGAAAAATCCTTGAAGTAAATGGCCAATTATATGCTCCACTCCAAGTCTCTTGCACCTCAGTATTGGGCCAAGGCCATCAACTATGTTTGTTACATCCAAAACTGAGTTCCTCACAAAGCATTGAAGGGAGTTACTCCTTTTGAAGCTTGGATTGGTTAGAAACCCATAGTAGATCACTTTAGAGTGTTTGGTGTGCCTATTATGTATCGTAATCTGAAGAATAAATGTAAGGAAATGGAACCCTAGAGCCATCTTTGCATCTTCATTGGATATCCTGAGGGTGTTAAGGGATACAGGCTTCTCCATCTCACAAATCATGAGTTTTTTATTGGGTGGAGTGTTCATTTTATAGAGGGTCCTTTAGAATACACATTTTATTCCTCTCACCCTTCCTTAGATGCACTAGGATTTATTGATAGTTTTGATGATGTAGATATGCCTGATCAACCTCCTAATAATCCATATTCTTATTCTAGTTCTAACGATGAGAGTAGTGATGAGGATTCCCATCCTCCTCCCAAATTATCTTCAAATGATGAGGAATATCCTCCTAACTCTTTAATCATTGGTCCTCTTTATTCTAGATAGACACTACAAAGTGCTAGCCAATGGGTTGGAGATCCATTAAATAACATGCAAACTTGTTCATAATTCCAAAATGCCCCACATGTTTTCATTGCATCTTCTTATAATACATAATCATTTATTAAGGCATTAGGAAATCCTAAGTGGGACACTACCATGGAAGAGGAGTATAGCTACTTGTATAGGAATGATGCTTGGGATTTAGTCCCACTTCTTAAGGGAAGAAAACTTATTCGATGTAGGTGGATCTACCAAACAAATTTTAAAGTAGATGGGTTCGTAGACATGTTAAAAGCACATTTGGTAGCAAAAGGTTTTTCTCAAGTACCTGACATTGAATATACTAAGACATTCATCCCATTTGCCAAAATGAACTCAATTTGACTCATTCTTTCCATTACTATAGCACATCGCTAGGATGCTCATCAAATGGATGTGAAGAGTGTCTTTATTCATGATGACCTCAAAGAAGAAATATACATGGAGAAACCACAAGCATTTGTGGAAGATTCTTAGTTTGAAAACATTTAAAATCTATTTATGACCTTAAACAAGATCCTTGAATATGGTATGCCAAGATAAACTCTTTTCTTCTTTCAGTTCAGTTCACTAGATGCCATTCTGATTTGAATGTCTACATATTACAATAGGATGATTCACTATTGATTTTGGTTCTCTACATGGATTATCTATTGATCACAAGGAGTTGTACATACACCATAGTAATAATGAAAATTATTTTATATGATAGGGTCTCAATGACTAATTTGGACTTGTTGCATTACTTCCTTGGGATTGAAATTTCTCAGTCAAACTTCAGGATCACTATGTCACAATGCAAGTATGCTCTTTGATATTCTTTCACGGTTTAGCATGGTTGAATGTAATCCAAATATGACTCCTTTTCCATTTGGTGTGAATTTTGATGTTGATTTTCCATCTCCATTGTTTGATGCTACCTCGTATCAGTAACTTGTTGTAAATCTCATCTACCTTATGCACTCTAGACCCAACATTTCATATGCAGTGAGCATGGTCTCTAGATTCATGAAAAAACTACATGAGTTGCATTGGAAATCAACTAAGTGAATCATCCACTACATTTAGGGTACTCATAGTTTTAGGATTCAGTATGGAGTGGGTATCAAAACATTGACTTGATCAAATATACAAATTTAGATTGGGCTAGGGACATTAATAATCATAAGTCTACTTTAGGGTACTACTTCTCCCTTGATTTAGGTCTGATTAGTTGGTCAATCAAGAAGCAAAATGTTATTGCTTTGTCTTCTATAGAGGCACAATATAGAGGATATGTTAATGCTACCACTTAGCTTATTTGATTTTAGGGGATTCTCACTAAGTTTAGCATCTATTTTTTATGACCAACAATCATTTTCTATGATAATTAAAGCACAATCTAGATGTGCAAGAATTCAGTCCTACATCAACAGATGAAGCATATCGAGATTCACATGTATTTAATTGGGGATCGCATCCATGATCAAGTTATTTATCTTCACTACATCTAGACAATGAAACAAATTATTGATATATTCACCAAACCCTTCACTAAGATCAAGTATCTTCATTTGTGGGCTTTTCTTGGGATTAGGGCAACTTCAACATCCTCCTATGGGAGGAATTTTATTGTACTTAGGTACCTTATCAGGCCTTTAATTCAGGACCAAATTCTTTTACTCACCTAAGATATGTTTAAGGGGGTGTTAGTGTAGGTTTTTATTCCATTTAATGATTTTTTCCTACACATGTTTATTTTAGCTCATTTAGGTGTGTTTTAGGTCCTTATGAAAGATAATCCCACATTCATGAGGAAGTGAGGACATGTTTATCTTTCACCTATATAATGCACATTCTTAAATCTTTTATGGATAATGATGTTAATGTTAATATTAAAATATTTTGATTGTTGGGCATTTGCATCTTCTAGCTCATGTTTGATTTCACTACTACACACAGGTAATCATATCGCGTATTCAAATATATCTAGTAGATCCTCAATTATGGCCCACTCTAACAAAAATAGAGTATTTGATGTTATTAGTAGAAAGACTTACCTTGTTACAATTTATGGTACAAGGCTAAATTTTAGAAATTATTTTTTATATCAGTAGCTAACTAACCCTAAATGCAAAAAAAATTATGTTGATTATATGCCTAAAACAAGAATAGAAGTTGTTATTGATTTATCTTTGGACTTGGATGGATTTCTAAGGAAGCAAGATAGAATATATGTTCTTGATTATTGGAATATGAGAGAAAAAATACTGAAATAAGTGCACTTCGCACTTCATTTTACTCATCCAGGTGTCACAAAAATGACATGAGCTGAAAAATATTTATTTTTGGCTAGAGCTAAAAAATACACAATTGTGTTTGTAGTAAAATGTTTTGAATGTTAGTATGTGAAATCTAAATATTGTCATCTAGGTGGTTTTTTGAATCGACGTGATATTCTAGAAAGGAAGTGGGCAATAATATCAATTGATTTCATATCAAGATTTCCCAAGTCTTGAATCAAACATGATATAATTCTAGTTGTGATCAATAAATTGACTAAAGTTGTTCACTTTATCATAGACAATCTTACATATGATAACCCTATTCTTGTTAATAAATTTGTAAAGGAGGTTATTTGCATTCATGATGTGCATAAAGTGATTATCTCAGACACAAATACACTATTCACTTCTAGATTTTGGCATACTTTGATGGTTGATTTTGGAATAAAGCTAAATTTTAATTCAGCGTATCATTTAGAAATAGATAGACAAACTAAAAGTTTGAATCAAGTGTTGGAAGGCATGTTGAGAATGTATGTAATGGACCAAAAACATAAATGGGAGTATTATCTTCATTTGGTTGAGTTTGCATACAATAATACCTTCCATTTTATCATAAAAATAACACCTTTTGAAGCCTTGTACGGGTGAAAGTACATAATTCCCATTGGCTAGGATGGTATGGAAAATCAAGTATTTTTAGAACTCTAGACTTTAAGAATATGATAAAAAAATGGATTTGATTCATCAAAGGTTTAAGGTTTCCTTTGATAGGCAAAAGAGTTATGCTGATCTAAAAAGGTCACCAAGAGACTTCAAAGTTTATGATAAGGTTTTATTAAAGGTAAGACCTCAAAAAAGTCCATTAAGTTTGGAAAAACATTCAAATTAGCCCCATGATTTTTCATACCATTGGACACAGTGGAAAATATTAGTCATGTAGCTTATCGTCTAGCTCTTCATCATTCTATGTCGAGAATTCATTATGTGGAATTATTAAGAAAGTATGTTTCTGATCTATTCCATATTTTGGATTGAATAATCTCTAGGTGGCAGACAAGGAGATGATCCAATTGGACCCAATCAAGATTTTGGTACATTGTAACATTAATCTTAGAAATAGAGACATTAAATAGGTGTTGGTTCAATAGGGCTAGCTAAGTGAGAAAAGTGTCACCTGAGAAGATGAGAATATTTTTTAGGTAGCATTATCCTCAACATTAAGTTCCATGACAGTGTTTTTTTAAGGGAGGTGGATGCAATATTCCATCCAAGCATGCAAAATTTATTTTTTGTTTATATTTTGGATGAGACATTTGACATTGAGATTGTTACTATTTGATCAGTTTAACATTACTTCATGTTTTTTATTGTGATGATACAATTTTATTACTGAATATATATATAGTTCTATATTTAAATTGTTTATATTTTATCAAACTAGAACCATTGATGCCATGATATGATCATAGTGAAAAATTAGGGGATTGAGCTAGGTTTGAGCTCATAATATGTTGGTGGACAATATCAATAATACTAGACTGACAAATGAGAAAAAAGGTAAACAAGATAAACAAGGTTTAAAAGTGAATTTCATAGTATAGTCCACCACTTCTCTATTATATTATTTTATTATCATGATTTTTAATATCATGCATACTGAATTTTATTTGGATGAGGTCGTCATTGACTCATTGCCAATTGTGTTTATTTTTCATGTGTCTTTATTTATGTCTTTTGATTGAGATTGTGTAGAGATACTTTAAGTTCAGTGCAATAGGTCATTGATCTTATGGGTTGTCTTTTCTTTGTTTGGATGAATTATGACTGATCTCGCACTTTGATTATATCATGCTTTAATGATATTATGTTTGTTATGTTTATGATGCCATTTTATGGTTGCAATATTCTGTGTTGGTTGTTGTGATGCTTAAAAAGGCCTAAGTTGTATCATTTCTAAGTTTGAACCTTCTTTGATTATTTCATGATTGATAGTTATTGTTCACTATGGAATAAAAAGGGGTCACTTTGGACCTTGAGGCATCATTAGGATTTGACATTAATTTTTGTAACACCTAATTCTTTAAATATAATAAATTGTCTCTCAGGGAATTTTTTTTTTAGTTGGTCAATCAATCAAGTGGTAGATGAAGCTATCTCTATTCTAGACTCCAAGCAATAGGTGACTATTCAACATGTATATCAGGAAGAAAATATGATAGCTGACTAGTTCGCTAATAGGGTTGTGGCCTCTTTGGGTTTGTCGAATTGGACAGATATTGAAGATCTTCCTTGGGACATTGTTTAGAGGGTAAAGGAAGAAGTTGTTTGTAATGAACATAATTCTTAAGTATGTGGGGGTCTTCCTATTTTAAAGGCTATTATAACTTTATATATTTAGCCTATAGTCTTAGATTTTATTTGATTAAGCTCTTTTTAAATTTCCCCTTCTTCGCTCTCAATGTGAAACTTATAGAATTGGGAAACACTATGCAGAGTTATATTCTTCTAACAAAGGCAACAAGAAGACAACTTTGGGGCTTTCCCATCATTTAGTCAATTAGTTTTTGGGAAGACAAAATTTCACCAATTTTAGAGGCCGAGACGTTAAAATGGGATTGCCTAATAGGATAGAGTCTAAAATGACTAAGGAAGTCAAAAAGAATGAGATAATTTGGGAGGCTCTATAGATTGGGGGATTCACAAGGTTCATGGAGAAAATTGAAGGGCATGATAGGAATTTTTTGACTCTAATAGATGAATCTTGGGAGGATAGAACCCTTAACATTAATGGGGCCTCGTTGGAGATCACATAATATTTGATAGCACATGTGACAGGTTTGAAGATAGAGGACACCAAAATTTTCAAAACAAGCAGGGATTACAAAAAAAAGGAGGATTTTCTATTGGAGGGTGAATCCCTAGATATTATTCACAATGGATTTGATTAGGAATTATTGCCAAGGCCATTTAGAGAAGTAGCTCTTCATTTGATGTAATGCGTCACACTTGAAGGTAGGTTCAACATAGTCCAATGGTCTCTTTTTATTTTTCTAAACTAGTTTAGGCATGCAATCCCCATGAGCCTTCCATTCTACATTTTGCTCTCATTAAAGTCCTCCATTTTTAAATATAAAAAGGGAAATTATCCTACTCCTAGACATAAAGGGGTTATATTTCTCCTCCATAAGTACTTTAAGGGCATGAATTAGATAACTCCAAAAATTCCCAATACTTAGAATAAAAAAGTTACAGATAAATCTATGGACATCAAAAATATCAAGAAGGTATGGATCAATGATCCTAGTAGCATCTCCTCCAAGGTTATAGAGGTTAATGTTGCTAAAAATATACAAGTTAGTAGCATTAAAACATGTCTGAGGAATGTGACCAATGAAACTCTTGTATTAGTCAAGACTTTGGGTAAGAATGGTAAAATAGGGCATTTTGTAGAGGATTCAATTTTGGTTGAGGAAGATACGACTAGCATAGAGGATGTCAATAATTAAAAGGACCTAGGAAGGGCAATCAAGGCAACCTAGCCCAATAAAACTGATTCTGGAAAAAGGAAGACAAGAGAAGAACCCAAGGAGAAAGGCAAGATTCGACAGGTAAGCAACCTCAAGATTTAAATATTTTAGTGGGTTCTTTGAAAGGGAAACAAAAATTTGACAAAATAGAAGAAGAACTGAACCTTCAAAAATCCATTATGTGTTGGTTCATGAGGGAATTGATAGAACTTAAAGGGAAAGTGAAATATTTGCAACAAGAGAATGAAAAACTGGTTCAAACCAATTCTGATAAGGATTTTAATCATCAACTTTAGAGTCTCCAAGTAAGGGTTGGTATGCTTGAAAATGAAAATGACAAGCTAAAAAATAATATTACCTTTTTGGTGAATTGTAACAAGGCGGCTATGAATGGGGGGATATAAAATGTGTAAAATCTTAGATCTCATCTAGGAGATTTGTTTGACATTAAGATCCCAAGCAAAGGCAAAGGGAAACAGGTTCAATGTAGTGGGTGTCATAAAGATGTTGACAAAGAAAGGCTTATATTGAGGGTATTTCCATGGGATTACCTCTTTCTCCTATGGTCACTAATATTTATATGGAACATTTTGAAGCATTTGCCCTCTTTGCTTCTCTTTTGAAGCCTAAATGGTGGAAATGTTTTGTTGATGATATTCTTACTAATTGGCCACATGGTAGACAAAATTTGGATTGTTTTTTAGAGTTTTTAAATAATAGATCAAACTTTATTAAATTTATGATGGAGGTTGAAGATAATAACCAAATGTCCTTTTTAGATGTCCCATCAATAAGTGCATTAATGGTTCTTTATCCCACTAGGTTTTTCATAATACAATGCATACTAATAAATATTTGCATGCGGATTCTCACCATCATCTGGCTCAAAAAATTGGTATTGTCAATACCCTTATCACTCATGCTATGAGGATTTTGGATCCAGTTCATCTTGAATAAAAACTTGAGCACTTATCCAATGTGTTTAAAATGAATGGTTATCATGATAATTTTATTAAGAGAGTCATCTAAAAGACTCGTAGAGCCCCGCTTCCTAATCGCCAAATGGATATAAGTATTGGTAAAATCTCTCTTCCATACATTGAAGGCACTACATATATATTGGCTAAAATTCTCAAGAAAAAGAATATTAAAGTGACTTTCTCTCCATTTAATACTATAGGAAAAATGCTTGATAAGGCAAAAGATCCACAAAACCCCAGTTATTTTCAAGGTGTTTATTTTATACCATGTAGTTGTGGTAAAGTTTATATTAGTGAAACTAATCGCTCTATTCAAGTTAGAATAAAGTAACATTATGTTGATCTCGCGCATAATCACATTCAAAAATATGCTATTGTTGAACATTCAGAAATCATGGACCATCACATATGCATGGACAAGGTTAGTGTCATTACTAAAGAAGATTTTTATTTAAATAGAAAGATCTAAGAAGCGATTGAAATTGAAATTAATCCTCTCAATTTTAATAAATATGATGGTTGGAAGCTTAGCACAAATTGGAAACCAATTATTTTACATATCAAAAATCACAACATTGATCATACTTAGCTTGTCTTCTTTGTGGCCGACCTATATCATAATTTCATGTTCATTCGTATTGATATGGTTAGGTTGCATCTCTTTTCTCAATTCATCAAACATCTTTTTCTTATTCTGCTTACTTTCCTAAGGATGGGCCAAGCATTTGGCTTGAAATGTTAAAGTTTTTAAGACTTTCAATGTCGTTTTTCACCATTTTATAAAGAAAAGATTCTTCTCCAAATTAATTCAAATCTCAAAAGAATGAAGATTTTTTGGGAAGACATTTCTAGCAATTTGGACATGGAATAGGCTGTAGGTTCACTTTCAGTTGTTCTCTACTCTTGGTGTATTGGCTATTTTTTAGTTGTATTTGGGCAGTGTTATAGCTACTTCTGGTTTTGTTTGTTTTGGTCTCTTTTGTGGACTATGGTGGTCCTTTGGTTTATTTTTTATTGTACTTCTCATAGAGTGTGGGGACCCTAGTAAAAAAAATCCCCCCCTTAAACCTTAACAAAAAAAAACCTAATAATGAGATTAGGGTTTTGAATAATGCATGTAAAAAGTCTTGTTGGAATCATTTGGTCGTTCGACTAAGGAGGTCGATGATGGAAGGGAAGTTAAATAAGTCCATGGAGAAAACATAGAGTTTTATCTGCATACAAGGGTAGCCATGATGTGAAATGTATGGAGACTTTATTCATAGCCATTAATGTGAGAAGTTAGTGGAATGAAAGGAAGATTAAAATGGCCATGGCGAACTATGAGAATAGAGTTCGAGAAGGTACAAAGAGAAAGTTGGAAGGAAAATAAAAAGTAACATGACATAGCAGGGGACTTGTCCTTTTTACAAGTTTTGTTTTAGAATACTTGGATTTGGGTTTAACTTATTTAGTAGAAAGGCTGTAATATAAACCCGAGGGGTTAATTTTTAGGAAGGACATTCATTTTTCCTAAAAATTCCCAATGCTCTTGTAAGTCATTTTTATTTCCCTACTGCTATAATAAGTATGAATGCTTTCAAAAAGGAATGTCATGTTGTTGTTATGGAAAATATTTGTGGTGTTAATAAATGGCAAGTGTTATTTGGATTTTTGGACTGTGGAAGAATGTGGGTTGTGAGTTTAATCTCTTTTGAGATATATTTTTTAATTAAGTATTTTGAATATGTCATTATTTTGGGGTTTTGCCTCCTTTGACGTTATGTTGTTGATGATTTTGGGTTGTACTTCCCTTTTGACAGTTTCATCTTCCTTTTTAGGTTGATTATTGTTATTTTGATTTTAGGTTCACTTTGGCAGTTATTGTTGTCATTTAATATTTTTGACTCTAGTTTGAGAATGGATGTTGGTAGTGTTGGTTTACTTTTTTTTAGCAGTGTTGTTATTTTAGGGGTTTCCTCCTTTTTGATATTCATTTCCATTGGGCACGGTAACTTGTGCTTATTACCCTTTGCAATATTTTGGTGGATTGTAGTGTACTTGAACTCACTTTAAGAACATGTTTGTTTCTCATTCACTTAGATGATACTGGATTTGTTTAGAGCGTCTTCCAACCCCAAATTGATGGTTGGCATGGTTAGGGATATTAGGCTACAACCATATGGATGGGCTTAGGTTTACCATTATTTTTACTTTTTGGACTTTCGAGGATACATACAATTGATCTATGACTGTTTGAGGTGGATTTTCCAGTCGTGTCGATGATATATGAGGCAAGGATGTATATGGTAGATTCTTAGTGTTATGTCTTTTCTTTCGAAGGAAACTTATTGTAAATGAATTTGGTATTTTAATTGTGATTTGTGATTAAAAAATCACAATGTATTGTGATACATGTTTAGTATCATAGGTAGTTGTTAATCATTGGGAATGGATTCATGTACGCTCTTTGCCTTGTTATTTGTTTTTAAAGTATGTGTATATATTTGATTGAGGTTTGTGAAATATTCGGAATCAAGCTTTTGAGCCTTTGAAGTTTTGTATGACTGAGTGTATAGTATGAAGCTATTTTATTCAATTTAAATTTGTTTTAAAATTCAATCATGTAGGCTATCAGAAACAATATAGAATGGATATAAGATGTATGCAATTATAATGTTTAAATTATTTAGAGATGTAGATAATTGATTCGAAGTTGACCTTTTATTTTATTAATTGTCTTTTTAAGATGCATTTAGAGGAGTACACTATGTTGTTTATTTGATATATAATCTTACATGAAATGAAGTATGAGGAAATATAAGTTTGGTTGTAGGCCAAAGATGAGTCGTGCCTTTTAAGATTAAATTGGTTGAGTTATTTACTGGTTCTGACTACGTATCCTATGATTAATTATTTGGTTTGTGAATTGATACTCTGTGAAGATTTCATTTGACTAATTATTTAACATTGTTCTAAACACAATCAATATTCAATTTTGTTCATTGGTTTATGACGGATAATGTTTGCATAGTCTTGTAGGTTGTTTTGTCTATTGGAAATAACTTTGATGTATGCTGAGATATGGTTCATTTATATAGAATGAATTTGTTTCACTTAATTTCATATAAGTGAATATAAAAAGGTCATATGGTTGTATTTTTGGATTGGTAAGAGGTTGGTTAAGTACTCTGTACAGTTCATCTCTTTTTCATATTTTTAGAATTGCCTTAAATGAAGAACATCTACCATTTGAGATGACACTAACTTGGAGTTTAAAATATCTTGAAGGCTATTTGGTTGAGAACCTTAACTTCATTCGATGGGAAAAGATGTTTGTGAAGTGAGTAAATTTTGATTGTGGTGGAAGAATAGCAAGTTTCATTAATTTTGACAATTAGGGGTAAACTTGAGTAACATTGTTGTTTGTGTTGTCTCAGGAAAGTTATGTGGTTAGATGTTACATTGCTGATGATGGAGATGTGTTTTCAAATGATGATAAGCTAAAGAAAAATGAAATAATAGTATTTTGTTGTCAATTATGCATGTTTCAATGATTTAAGGTCTATAGGGAATGTATTGTTGGAATTGGGTTTCATGTTTCTAATTACAATTATCCTTATAGTGTAGTGAAATAAATTGGATTATATTTAATAAGAGATGTGTTGATAAATGTTTATAGGAGATAGTGTTAAAATCGATATCCATTTCGATTAAATAAAAGTGTTAATTTAAGCTGTGAAATATATATTGTTTTAATAATATCAATAAGTTGTCATTGAATGTATAAATAAATGACTAAGGTGGAACTCTTGGAATTCCAATGCAGTGTATGAGGAGTAGAACCACAAGTGAACTTATCAAAAGTCATTGTGTACTACTAAAAAACTAAGGGAATATGAGTTTATGAAATCTTATTGTTGGGTTAAGGATTTAATCATAGTGAGATCAATGAATTTCATAAGTGAATAAAAGTTAATTGTTTTTTATGTCTATTAGATGAGAAACATATTGGTTTTTAAGAAATCAATAATTACTTAAGATTGCATTCCCTAATTTTGTCTCAACAAGACATACAATTCTTATCATTAATTCACGTAATTGAGAATGGAGAACAAATTATAATATCTCTTGTGGGACTGATAAGATTGTAACAACTATGAGTTAATTAAAAATTGTTTGGGATTGTTTTTCTAAGTTTACCTTGATGAGACACAAGGTTCTTGTGGTATCATGAACTATCGAAATCAAGAATGAGATACAAACCCTATTATCTCTTGTGGGGCTAATGAGGGTTTGTATTGAGTAAACATAGCAAGCCAAAATGATCCTTGGAAGTAAGAATGTATCATGGTAGGCATTGCAGTGTATGATTAACTTGTTTGGTGACCTAAGCTCAAGTGCTTAACCTTTCTAAAGGAGAATGTTGCTTCTTATCTCAATCTTCAATAAGGTTCTTGATACACTTAAATATATTGATATTCTTTGGTTGTTAATTATAAATTGAAATGTTTGGATTTAATAAAACTGAGAGAAGTGCAATGTATGATTCATAACTATTCTATGGTGGAAAAACAAACTTTTTCATGATTATTTAAATGTTGTCATTTTGGTTAAACAATGTTGAACCTACATTTAATTGAATCTTATTCCTTATCACGCAGATCCTTAAGTATCTTCGGGGTCTTTGTCTTTAATGTTTAAGCTTGAATTTTTTACTAAGGTTAGGGTGCTCGGTTTTTGATAGAGATAATAATCCATGGTTATTGTTTGAATGCCTTCTATAAACTACTCCAACTAAAAGGGATTACCAAGCAAGTTTAGTGATCATGTGTATGTTGTTCACTTGAATTGATGGAATGAGGTATACACATGCAAGGATTGTTGTTGGAATTTGGATACACATTCCTAAAATGCCCAAACATTTTATGGATCAATTTTTAGGACATGACAATTACACAAAATTTTCAAAAATATGCTTACATTTTAATAACAATGTTGTAAAACTGACCAAATTCATGCATTGTTGAACGAATCTCAAGTTGAAATTTGCAAGAGATTTCTGATTGAATTCCAGTTGTTCCAAAATTCATTCCCATGCTTGAAGAACAAATATATGTGTGTGTGCATGCACGTGTGGATTTCTTCTATACATCAAAAATGGTCTTTAAGATAGGCTTTGAGGAAATTTGTAATGGACAAAAGAAATCCACACACATCACAAATTCCCTAAATGTGTGCATGGATTTCTTCTATACATTACAAATTCCCTAAATGTGTGCGTGGATTTCATCTATACATTACAAATTCCCTAAATGTGTGTGTGGGATTTCTTTTATACATCTTAAATTCCCTAAAAGCCTAGCATAAAGACCAGTACCACTACAAACACTATATCTTCCATCATCAAAAGCAAGACATTAAATTTTCATCACAATCATTCTTGGGAACATCCAAATTCAGAATTTATAGAAACAAAGCTCCTTCAAGCAAACCGTAACATCAAATAATGCACTAAAGAAAATTTGACATCATCAAAAGCTCTAAATAAAATAATTATTTGTTCAAGGAACACCACTTTCAGTTTGGTTGCTGCTAAACTTTAAGGAGACAATATCACTAGAGAGAGTATTTACAGATTTAAAAAAAATCCTTCCATCTTTGGTTTCTCTTCACACAGAGCAGTAGATAAGAGACTCTGTTGATTCACAAGGACTCTTTTGGGCCACCCAGAAAGGGCTCTGCCTTCACAATTTGAGGCAGGAGGCAGTCATACTATTTAAATTTTCATGTCCTAAAAACATAGTTTTTCAGCCACCAAGAATCAAGTACTACTTTCAGTCATGTAATGGCCATTACACTATCACACTCCAGCACATAACCCCACAAATAATGTTTCATTCCGAGCTTTCCTAATGCAAAACATTCAAATGAAGGCTTCCTTTGCCTATGAACCAGACATGCCAGGAGGCAAATCATCTTATGATGATTTTTTCCGAGTCCAACAGAAAAGGGTAGCTGCTCTTTCTACTCCCTTGCAGGCCTTGCTACACATTAAGATATAACACTGAAGAACATCTACTACATAGGATCCCAGTCTTTGCTCCAAACATCTGATTTTTGTATTCATAAAAAAAATGTATGTATAGAAGGGGTGAGCAGCAATTTTCTGTTTCCAATTGAAATGTCCATGTTTAGTCCTTGAGTGATCAGCAGAGAACAGTGTTTGCAAGATAAGGGCCTCTTTAGAGTCTCCTACAACAGAGGGAATACATCCATGGACCTTTTCAAGGAATTTGTGTATGTGCAGTGATTTCCTTTAAATGGTTGTGTATCTAAATAACAGGCAAAAGGAATCTAATCAGCCAAAATTAGATGAGTGTTCTTGCTGACATGACAGATCAATATTACAGAAAAAAATCATGAAATTGAATGTCGTTCAAGATAAGCAAAACATTTCTCAGGGCAGAGATTAGGCATCCTGGACATGGGATAGCAGATTGTTTTGAAAAAAATAGTCCTCAAGCTGGACTATATAGTCTTTGTTGAACCCAATTAATCTTTCTAGCATGGAAACTTTTGCTCATATAAGGTGTGATGGTATTTACATGCTATAATAGAGATTTTTTAAACTGCCCAAGAAGGGCATAACATTCCATTAGATAACATGAACCCAAAATTTCAGATCTTCATAATCCATTGTATAAAAGAGTTACCTCAGATGTCAACATATACACTGACTAAACTGAATTTCTCCTCTATACTCTGTCCAAAGCTCAAACAAATACCAAATACCAACCTCTATCCAAACATTCTGCAAATTAATAAAATTTCATAAATTTAAGCCATCTTGAATTTGACATCTCAAATCCCACGCATATAAAAGGTACAGACAGCAAAGACAATTATATCAATTCAAGAATGACAAAGAAACCTGCAACAACTACAATTTTTGACAGACTCCAGAAATTAACAGAAAACATTCCTTTAAAAACTTTTAAGTACAGCTTAATTGCACAATATGATAGTAATACATGCCACCTTCACTCTATATGGACACCCATTCCATACACCACTATCCATCCAAACCAGAATCCCAAATACCAATATCAAAAGATAATTACATGAAATAGCATCTTCTTAAGATAACTGATGCTCATGAATATCAGCTATCCTCGATCCAAAATTCAATTAACGCATTTTTACATATTTCGACGTGTGAGCAGATCAGAAGCAAAACAGTAATCACTGCTTCCACATTCAAAAACGTGTAGTCCCTCCTATCAGCAATCAACACGTCATCAGAAATTCTAAAATAACTGTTTTCTTCATCATCATTATAATTTTTTTGGTAATAAGAAAACCTCTACAACACTCTGCCTTTCAACATAGTTTTCTCTTAAAGGAGCCTCTGAACCAGAGTCAGGGCGTCTGCTCTCTATTAGAGAGATTCCTCCAAAACCCCACATGGCTCTTTCCCACAACTTCCTCCCAAAATTTTTCGGTACTGACACAAGTCTGTTCAATTACCGGAGCATTTCCACTAGGTTTTGAAGTCAACAATTCATCCTGAGAAGAAGTCCCAGAAGAATCTTCCAAGTCAGAATCCTCAATGGCACTATCCTTCCTCTGAATTGCTTTTTTCTTCTTTCTCCGCTTTATTTTTACTTTTCTCCATCCCTTTTTGCAGAGACCTGCAGGCAATTTCACTAAGGCAAGAACGGCTAAATTCAACAGAGCGCAGGGGCAACAGACAACTGCTGCGCACTCAGCGGTGGTACCGCCCGCAACCTCACCAAACTTGCGGCTCCTGTACTCCTTTGTGAGCAAGGGCTGGGTGCGTCCATTCCCGGCTTTTGAACTCGAATCCTCAACCATAGCTGCTGAAGAAAAATGAGATTAGACGAGATGACTTTTTACTCCCCTTAGGCCATATTGGTCTGTAGCCTATCAAAGTGTATTTACTTGATAAGAAGATTTTTTTGTATAAGGATTGTTTTGATTGGTGTTTACTAATAAAATGAAATTCCCCTAGCGAGAATTCATGTGTTAGGTTATGAATGAAAATGTCTGTGTAATTATGCCTAACATCAATGTCTACAGGGCAATTTAAAAGGAATGCCACAGGCACAAATTCAACCTAGATCCTAGCCAAACCCTAATTTAAGGTCTCCATGAGAAAAACCCCGAGTAAAATCAATGAGCAGTGAATACTATTGCTGCAGAAATAGTGCTTCTACATATTCACGCAACCGTGAAAGTCGCTTTCCAAAGACTATAACTAATGCTTCTAAAAGACTAAAGAAAACAAAAAGATTCCATAACAAAAACCTGACAAATAAAGCTGCAAAATCTACAGGTATCTTTTCTGCTTTAGGCAACAGCATATTGCGGTTTAAAGAACACGATACCTTGAAAACAAACTAGATTCTGTAATTAAAGCATATCAATTGAAGCTCCAATTTCCACAGCATATTTTCTTTTTCAATCACGGAATATTTAATTTCACACTACATATTGGCCTATGCATTGCAAATACCGCTATTAAGCAAGCGATTACAAGCGCTAAAAATAATCTCGCATGCAAAATCTCGAATATCCGGTTACATACATAAAGAAAACAAAACTTATGTGGAATGATTATAAAATTAAACGCAAAGAAACAATCTTATTTTAGGTGCTACGGCTTAATCTAGCCCATAGCAGGTTTAAACTGACATCTATCTCTCATAAGCCTATCAATTTAAACCAAAGAGCCTGAAACAACTCCATCATAAATAATATTCTAAAATGCAGGGTATACCGAACTCAATTGGCGGATTTTTGCGGTGAAGATGAAGGATTACGGGGGAAAACAATACCTGATTCAAAATGCCCGTTAACATACGCTACTGCAACAGAATTGGGCGTGCTTGAGCTCGAGCTGTACCGAATTTCGAACTGGATCCTACAATTCCAGCCGTTTTTTCAATACTCTGAACAAAACTGGCCGGAATTGAAGGTATTGACAATTCGAATCCCTCCAATCCCTGAAATGAAAGCATGTATAAACGAGGGTCTCGATTCGGGAGAAAAAATTGCCCTCCTTTCCGTGCGGTAGAATGTCGGCCGTCAGTTGACGGGAATTCGGCCCAAAATACTGGGCTCGCGATTTGGGGTATCAGAAGCGGCAGTTGACAAAGAGAATAAATCTCCGTCAGACACCTGGGCAGGCAGGCCAATTACTTATCTACACGCGCGGATATTGTCAACTGGGCAAGATTATTCATTATCCACCATCCACGTGGCATGCAGAAGCAGGTCCCAACAAAATATCGTGACCCCTAATTTTCTACGAGTTGTTTTATTTTACTTATTTTTAAAATACATGCATTCTTTCATTCAATCAGCGTTTAGCTCTTATAAAAGAATTGGGTAAGCTCTGAATTTAAATAAATTAGTAAGAGTTAGAATGATCTTCTTGATTTATAAAATTTTATGTGGTTAAAATAATGGATACAAATGTGTTAAATTTCATACAAATAATTAATATCAATTTATCTTATAAATTATTTAATGAATGTATAAAAAATGTGTTTTTTATATTTTAAAGATTTATTTTATAATTTGTATAAATGATTATGTTTTCAAAATTAATTAAGAAAAAGTTGATTTTTTTTTAATATTTCAATAATATTATTTTCTATTGTAATATTTTTATTAGGTCGGAGGCATTTCATTACCAAGTCACGTGTTAGGATTTATTTATATATATCTTTTAGAGTCAAGTCCGAAAATGTTTTGTTAGGATTCATTTCCACATCTTTTACATGTCAATCCGGAAAATATTTATACCTTAATTTTAGAGTATGTTATGGCTATTGAATGGGTATGCCTGAAAAATATTAATAAATCACACAACATATATGTTGTTGACAGTGGGTGTGAACGCGTTGTTAAGTTGTTGAAGGTCATCATAAAACTTTGTCCCCCCTTGATCCACCATCTCATTAAGATTCATTTGTGTTGTTTAGGATTCATTTGTGTTGTTCTTTGTTGACAATAATGAAGAATGGTAGGGAGGAGGCAATGCACATCGAAACCTAGATAATTGAGCTCCTCTAGTAGATGGCAATATGAGTCTATGTCTGTTGGATCTCTCTTGACCCGTAAGATATGATTTATTGTGTTTTTTTAGTTAATCATCTCAATGAAAACAAGGAGGTTTAGTGTATCTATTGTGTATAACATTATTTTTTAGTGTGAAAGAGGTTCCTTGTTTTCTTAATTTAAGCTTTGATGTACTTACTTTAGGTTGAAGGATCTTGTTGAAACACTTGATTTCTTGCCATTTATAGCTAAGTTTTTATGAAAATTCCACCCACTTGCGGTGGTTTGATTCTCCCATAGACATATAATTAGTTGGACTCTTTCTGATTATCTCCAACAACATAATACCATGGTTTTAAACATTCACCCTTTGTCAATATCTTCCCACTCACTCCATATTATGCATTGAACAAACAAACAAATAGTTCTTCTATTAGATTAGATCATATTCATGCCAATATGAAAAATGAATTATTTAACAGAGAAATCCCTAGTGGAATGTAACCAATGGTCCTTTGAGAGACATGTTTGAAGGCAATGATTCTATGGAGTCCGACAAACATAGGTTGAAGGATTATCGCTCCATCAACACATTGAATGAGGTGGTGGTCGAGAAATGGAAGTAGTTGACTCTTGTGTTGGAGTCGTATGTGGTGGATGTGTCTCGGGGCAACACCAAGGAGGACCCATGCATGCTTGTTGATATTATTATTCGCTACACTTTACAATCTTTGGCTCAATTGTCCGAGCATCTTATCCTACAACAAAAAAAACATGATAAATGAAAGGTACAATACTTTGAGTTGGATATGTCTATTATTTTATTTAAATTTAAAGCCATGAGTGTCACACATAAATGACAACCCTCCATGAGGTCTTTAATGTTGGTTTTGAAGGATTGAAAAGTTCTATGAAATCATATTTGCACCACATAAAAGGGGTAATTCGTTTGGTTCTATTCGAGTGGGTTGTGGTTTGGTGTTGGACTATTGTGAGAACTCCACTTGGTTAACTTTCAAATCAACCTGATTTTTGTTATGATTGACATTTTTAAGACAACCCTATCCTTGAACGTTGAACATTTACCTTATTTCAAAAATGAATACACCACATCATGTAATCTATGTGGAGGATCTTTGTTCACACATCTATAGGTGAAGTGAATATAAGGCAATTATCTTTGATGCCACTACATTGAGCAGGAAAAAAGGAGCTTTCCCTGCTACTGCACTTTAATCCTCTTTCATTATCATATGTGTATTATTATGTCCAATATAATTGACCTTGATAGGAACACCAGAGCATGGAAATGTTTGTCATGATAAATGTGTTGTCCTCTTGGTATTGGGGGTGGGGGGCGGGGGGTGGTGGGGCATGGGGGGAGCGGGGTGAGGCGGGCATTGATGTCATTGTTGGGGTTTGAAACGAGTTGTTTGGTCATGAATAGCTAGTGGGAGGTCAAAATTTGATAAATGGCAAGTAGAAGTCTCTTCAAAAATTGAGGCATGGGAAAAAATAGATATTTAACAACTCTCAAACTGACATTTAATATACGTAGAACTGTATTCTGATTTATTTAAAAGTTTGTAATTAAGTATCATACAAGAGAGGTATGAGGGGTACATGATGGAAGTGAAGTTATCAATTTAATTTTGAATAAAAAAATATTGATAATAATGAATAAATTAGGGCAT